>OMNV01007590.1:0-37285 GCA_900303265.1 Brotula barbata
GGGGCAAAAGAAGCTTTATTTAAAAGCAGTGAGAGGTTTAACGCATGCAATGCAATGTTTGAATTTACTGAGGTGGACGTGTTCCTTCCAATTGATGAGACTTAAATGTATAAGTGATACAAGGGTGTAAGATCTTAAACAACTGTCAGATTCAATATTGCTCAATAATAACAAGATCGTTTTTTAGTAGCAAGATAGAAAAAAAAGAAGAGCTCTGTACATCACCATCAAGATTCCTGTCTGCGGTTGTTTGCTGTAGCGTTTACAAGAACACTAATGCCTGATGCAACAAGCAGCCATGTCAACAGAAGGCACAAAGATCTAAATATGCATGATGCTACACACACGGGACTGACAGGAGTGAGGCGTTACTGCTGCACAAACACACTCGACGCCTTCTTGCAGCTATGTCACAGAAGCAGATACTGGCAATGCCACGAAAAATAAAATCTGCCACATTAACGACGAGCACGCTTACTGTGCCACACTGAGTCAGCACACGGAGCTGGAACACACACACATATGTGTCTGTGTGTGTGTGTGTGTGTGTGTGTGTGTGTGTACACTATACGCTTGTTGCAGACCTTAGCTATCTTTGAGTTCAGTTGTAAATATGTAGCTCTTATCCATTATCAAAGTCTCAAATATAATAATGTGCATTAATATGAATCTAGTTCCATTACTTGAATAGGGGGACTTCTTTTCTACACAATAGGCAAGTATACAATTCTGCAAGTAACTACACAGGATTCTTGTTATTACACATTGATATCACATCATTGAAAATACAAAAAAGGACATACATGAAGAAGTAAAATGTTTAAGACCATGACAACTTATCTTGTCATAACTTTGTTAAAAGGAATGGATTATACGATTTTGTTGGAGTACAAAATCATTTGAAATGGTCACATAAAACGCAGTGATAAGTCGTGTGTTTTTTTTCTTTAAGTTCTTGTTCATAATTTGAATAAAAAAAAAAAAGAAGAAAAAGCAGCTCGCAGTCAATGCATCTTGATATTTTTACTTAGTGTAATTTGTGAAATTTGTGGATGTGTAGCGTGGAGCGAACGTTGTGGAGTTAATTTAAGGTAAGTGTGCTTCAAAGCACCACCGCTCAGGTAGTGAAACATCTCGGAATCCACGTTACTACACGACAACTCCAGCCAAGACACACAAAGGAATCTGTAATATTTTTAAACACAGCAAGCATAAGGTAAAGTACCACGACTGTTAATGCAGGTGTTATTAAAATTTCTTTAACATGTCCTCTTTTGTCCTTTCACGGCCATCGCTGGCATAGATCACAGAAGCTGATGACCGGGGCTGTGGGTAGAAGAATGGAGGTCGTAAAGCTTAAATCCATGCCAATGAATGGGAGGGAACGGCTGGGCCGAACTCAAGGGTTCAGCTACTCGTCTTCCATGTGAAGGCTGCTAGTAGGACTCAGGAGAGGCTGACTGGAGCAGTTTGTGCTGTGACTCTTCAGACTTTCTGTTGACTCCGACGACCCTGCGAATAAGAAGCTACGGGTAAGCAACATGGCTCAAAGTGACGTTTCCAGTCACACCTCCAATGCCGATTTCACATGTGGTGTTTCCATTGACCTGTTTTGCACAATTTGAGCTGCGAATGTAAAAATATAAAAATTTTGTACAAAAAAAAGAAGGAAAACAAATCAAATATCACAAAAGGTTTTACGGTGGATTTTGTGGCGAGTCCATAAAGAACTCCCTAAACTGTAATTCATACAGATTCTGTGACTTAGTGGTTACGTACATGACTGCTTGTGATTCATTTCTAGATTGAGAATAACAATTCTTATAAGCATGGTATGAAGAAGGGAACGATTACATTAAATAAGATAATATTGCATTAAATATTAGATTAAATTGATATAATATTGCATTAAATTAAATACCAATTTACATTAATCTTGCTCTCACCTCTCTCACTAGTTAGTTTGCAGGTATTTGAGTGTTGCATGAAAGAAGTGATCATAAATTTATCATATATTGATTTTTTTACCCGTACAGGAAAATATTGTGAGAACAGCCTATAGTTTCTTCTATCAGCCCTGTTCGGGTAACAGAAGTGTCTTCGTACAGCATGACGTCATTGTTAACCCTCCCGTGAACATTTCTCTCATTATAGCGTATACGTTTGGTCCACTAGAAACCAATAGAATTATGAATATGAATTCCCAGAGAGCTGCAGATGGTAGAAAGCCTGCTCTGTGTTTCCAGTCATAACGTCAGTTAATGGAATAACTGCTATTTCGCATTGGGACTTCTGACGACTTTTTGAAATTTTGCGTGTATTTTGCACAAACCTGGCAATGGAAACACAGATAGTGAGAGCAGTAAGAGCTTGTATGCAGAGAGAAGCAGAGCAGACAGGAAAGCCTACATACCACAGTTATTCCTCCATACCAATAGAGCAGGAATCGGGACCTAGAGCTGCCCAGAGTGAGGTGGTATGAAGGCACAGGATGGCAGGGAACAGAGGACGAGAGTTAGGAAACACACAGAAGAACAAGAGCTCACAGGCTGGATGCAAAGCACAAGATATCACCGCAGGGAATCTTGATTACAAGAAAAGAGACATAACAAGAGATTTAACTAGTAAAGTAGAGTGCTCAATGGAACCACAAATTTACTATTTGTAGTATGGGTACATTAAAATGACTCTTAAGATTCAGGGTTGAATATTTTTACATTCAGAAAACGTGACTTACAAGTATTTTTCAGAAAATTTCAATGCTGTACAGCCACTATTGTTTCTGAGCAGACTGAAGAGATGGGGAGACAAATTAATATGCTTGTCAAAAGATTTGTGTCATTTTCTAAAATGTTCTGGACTAAAATGGGCCATAAGTTGAAGAATTAGTAGACATGTTTATTCTTCCTTTCATGCACATATTCATCACTTATGGCTAAACATAATTAGAGTTTTAAAGTGACCATTTGCTTTTCTACCATCTCTCTCATTGTCTCGCTTGTCCAACATGATGTCTTTGCTCCTGGCAGAGAGTTTCTCACCTGGCAGAGACAGGTCACCCGGGGGGTCGCTCTCTGTTTTGGTCAATCTGCTGTGTTCGCTGCTGCAGTCCTGAAGGATGTCTCCTCCAGAATGCATCCTGTCCTCTGGATCAACCAGGTGAGAAAGGCCAGCAAATGTCACTGAATCGAACTCTCAAGAGAGAACAGAACCTTGCTCTTTCCACTAAAGACCGTTATGGATGTGGTAACTCACCGTCATCTGGAGACAGGGACTCTACTACGTCCTCAGTTGCTGTACCCTTGGGGGGGTGGGGGGAGTAAGAAAGTTAATGCTGTGGTCTGCATCAGCGGCAGAGGTCAAAGGTATGGTGATGAAGCAGTGGTTTACCTCTGTTGGGGCGGGGCTGCTGGACAGCTGTGTGTGCGGCTGAGCGTCAGACATCTCGGACAGCTTCTCCTCATCCTCCTCCTGGATGGGAGAGGATGGAGACCTAAGGGTGCTGAGATGGAGGACAAATTTGAGAAACGATGGCTTAACAATTCATTCGATTGTGGAACCGGCAGAACAAACAAAGTAATGAGAGTTTCATGAGTCAGGTTCACGTCCGTTATTTTCTTCCTCACCTTGATTATTCACAGTTCTGTCCTGGCGTAAATATAAACGCTGACTGTGAGATTACCTGTCAGGTGATTTGCTGACTTTGCCTTTCTGCAGACCACCGTCGCTTAAATGCTCCGGGGAGCCCATCTGTCTGCCGTCTCCTCCCAGGCCCCCTGAGAAGTTGATCTCATCATAGAGAGGGGCAGACGGGATAGCTGGAGACACGGACCTCAAGCCGTTCAGAGCCTCCAACAGTGAGATTGGTTCAAAGCCAGGAGGAACTGAGTCAGTGCTCTGCAGAGAGACGAGATTCATCATTGATACACACTCAACAAAGTGATGCATACTTACAAATACACTATCAGCAGATTGATTTGTTGAATATTGTCATGGCACTTATGGCAACATTTGTAGCAAGCTTTGATTCAGGTGATAACTATCAGAGTAAAAGCCCTGCAGCAAATAATATCTTGACTTCATCACATGGCTGTAAGGCTTCAAATGTGAAGCAGCAAGGGGACTCAGTGACACCAGAGTTGTCTGCTTCTACTTTTAACAGTGAAGAAAAAAAGTGACTTGACAAAAAGGTAATGAAATCTGAATGTTGAATATTTGAACATTGGACCCCAATGTGTATATTGCAAATATTGTTAATGCATTAACAATAAAATATGTGGCTTGCTTGTATGTTTGTACTTTTCATTAATTATGACTGTAGTGTAACTTGAATAATTAAGATGTACTGTAGACAACTCAAATTTGAAACTCACTGAGTGCTCGTCGTGGTCCATGGTCTGAGCCAGCACGGGGCTGAAGGACACAGGGGAAAGAGCTCCAGGCTTTTTCCTCACTGCTCTGATCTGCAGCAAAGCTCTGAAAGCTGAACAGGAGAGAGAAGAAGAGTGGACGTTATGAACTAAAATCCTTTTTTTCTCCATGTTTAATTTGGCCAATCACACTGCTTCTTACGTAGTCTGCAGATTGGACAGTTGTTGGCCTGGTAGCGCAAAGTGTCTGCGCAGGAATTGCAGAGACACAGGTGTCTGCAGGGCAGGATGAGTGTGTCTCTTAGGTCTGACAGACAGACGACACACTCGTTGCTGTTGTCGCTGTTTTCGTCATCGGATGGCTGAGAGAGGAAATTAAGTTCAGATATACACGAAGGGCAAAGATTCCACAGAATTGTTATTCACTGGATTAATATGTCAGTGGTAAACCTTAGTTTCTTGATTGTTTTTGTTCTCAATGCCATAAATCTCCTGCAGCAAGTAGCTCACACGATCCACCTGGAACAAACACAACAAAGAAATGGAATTTCGTGTTAACAAGACTTTGCCTTTCAAATCCCCCCATTAAATTCCAAGACTGTTTTAAATCATAGTGAAATTCCAGACGTTTTCAAAGTTACCACATGTAACACATCATATTCTATGGAAATTGGCATAAAGTTATACAAAACACATCCATAAAAGAGAAATTTAAGGACAGTAAAAATAAGTTTTACTAAATCACGAGTTATTTATTACTTACAGCTTTAAAGTGTGCACATTTAGCAATTAATTTAATAATGTTTAAGTTGAAAAGGTTTATTTACTTTTTAAGTTTATGTCATTTAATTGTCTTTGTATTATAGTTTAGCTAAGATCTTATTTTTTAATCAGTTTATATATAATTATATATTTGGCATCCTTGGAAATAATTGCTGATTACCTCAGAGTTTAAGTTAACCACGGTGAAGCTGACATATAGTGTCTGTGCTTTTTCTCAAATAAAATTTTACATTAAACATGTATATTAGAGGTCTGTATCATTATTGGCTTCCTGTGGGTCTAAACTAAAATTTTTGTGCTTCAGAGTTTTTTCCATGAGCTGCAGATGGGTATGAGGATTAAAAGAGACTCCAGCTGGAATACTGAGAGCAGTTATACTTAATTTGGATACTGCTGTGCAATCTGTGTGCAGCGTTTCCAAAATGTTAATTCGTGTCAAGACCTCAGTGAAGCTCTGCAGCTGTCCTGAATTACCGTCATGCTAAAGCTCAAACAGTATGTGCTTGGTGAGTGTGAGGGCCCCTGTTACAGATGTAAAAAAGAAAAAGAAAAAGAAATAGGCTGTAGGATTTGGTATTAGTCATTGTAAGAATCAACATACAATTTGCTTCTGCTTCAGGGGCTTCACGGAGAAACTGCCATCGACATGCTGGAAGTAAAAAAACCCAAAACAAAACAAAAAAAAACGTTACTACGCATCCAGATTTAGCTGTAAAAGGTAACAAATATATGATCATTTAGGAGTGTACATACTCTTTCAAATGCTGCCAAAAGCACATGCGCGTGTCCAAGGCAATCTGGAAAAGAATCCAAAGAAAACCTCTTTAAAAAAGTTCAACCCAGCTGTGCATTCAAGTAAAGTTAGCTTCAAAAAAATAAAACAAACTACCATCGCCTTCATCCACCACGGCTTGGATAACCATTGGAAACACACCTCGGTCAAGATCAAAGTTCAACTGCAAAGGAGACGGTACATGTTAATATTTAATTACAGTTATAAAATGGGGTGTGTTAGGATGCTCATGCACATCTCATGGACGACATTTATACCCTTTCTTACAAACTCACCCTTTTATTACACTCTTGTAATCGTTTGCACTCTAGTAACCCCACTCTTAGCATTAAAGAATGCAAGAAGGTTGGTTAAAGCCCGTCTACACAGCCCGTCATGTGACTCACATCACTCGTATGGGTCTCCTGTTTTAATTGATTTTACGCCGGATCTCAAGTGACACTGACAAAAATGATAGTCTGACCACATAAAGATTTGAGATCTTTTAAACCAGGTCTCAAGTTTTGTTTTTATTTTCCTACATTGATATTGAATTTCTACATAATTAATTAATTTATCGGCCTCTATTTCACACCTGGCCGTCTGAGGAGAGGGAATCTCTTTGAATTGCCTTTCTCGAGGTTTCTAGGGGAGTCGTTCCTTCCTTCATAGAGAGCTGGGTTAGTAACAGTCGTTAAGTAGACCTTTGAGATGTGCTAACCGCCATGGCCAATTTGATGGGCGGGCACGAGCCAAAATGTGACTGTCTGACATTTTTAGAAAGAATAAAATGAGGAAATGATATCAAATGACTTTGGTCTTTAAAGTATTTGTAACTGCAGGAAAGGCACCGAGTAGTTTGTTTGTGAATGAAAATAAACCAGAATGATATATGAAGACATAGACTAGAATAGCATGACAAAAAAAGTTGATATTTTACATCACAAAAAATGTGTCACTGGCTATTCATTCAACCAGGCCAGGCAACACACAAAAACATAGACTTTATGAGAAAACCAAAGTGGTGCGTGATTGAGATGCGCCAACACTAAACAAGACATTTGTTTTAGTAATATGAACCCCACTAACATTTACAGATACTTACATCTTCCTCTTTCCATTCGCTGAAATCAATTTTGAAAGACGGCATGGAGAACTGCTGGCACACCCCCCTCTTATAATGGACAGTTTCAGAGACCATCACTGGATCCTTTGGGCTGTACCTGAATAGGACAAAGAGGAAAAATGGTCAGTGTGCAGGATGATAAAGGACTCCTGGAGATATCTGCTGCCATCACAAGCAGTAAGCAGTCCATTCATTAGGTTATTTCAGTAGTTCTCAATCCCGGTCCTTGTAGCCAAACTGACTGCATATCCCTCATCTATTCATGCTTGAGACAGAAGTTTCTCAACAGACTTCTCCGATATGAATTCCCACAATATGAGACAAAATCTTGTACTCCGTTATGAGTATTACTGTGTTGAAAGTTCAGGCTACATAACCTTAACCATAATAATAACCATAACGATCATCATAAAATTGATTACATTCAACTGAATGTAGGCAGGAATAATCCTTGGAGTGTCTCCAAGTAGTAAATGAGGTGTGCTGGCACGATTGTGAGTCGATGCCTCTCAGGTTTGGATTGGCACACCCGACTGAGTTCAATAGGTGTGGGTAGATCATACAAAATTTACAGAGCCGTGGTACTTGAAGAGAATGAATGAGGACCCTTGGGTTAACCACAGAATCAAAGAAAGACAGAGCGTGCAGTGTCTATAAATATATATATAGAAAATGTTTTGTGATAGAAGTGTTCATCAACATTCAGTCTCATCTTAATAACTTCAGCATGAACTCATGCTTTCATCTTCTGAAGCTGAGTCACAGTATCCATGGTGACAAGTGGTTGCTAAGGACCCACATATTGTATCTATTCTAGTCTAAGTGCTGCTCAAAGGCTCAACACTCAGCTCCCATAATATAGAGTTTAAAATGACATGATAATGTTCATTGATCATATTTTTAAAATTAATATTGAATAATTTACACAAGCTTATTAAATAGACGAGTACCAAAATATACATGACATTATGATTGAAGGGTTGCCAGTTCGATCCCCGCCCGTCCATGTTGAAGGTCCCTGAGCAAGACCCTAACCCTGAATTGCTCGCGACAAGCAAGTGGGCCTTGCATGGTTACCTCGGGTGTCGGTGTGTGAATGTGTGAATGAATGAGAGGCAAACATTGTACAGCGCTTTGGATAAAAGTGCTATATAAAATGCAGTCCATTATGAATATAGGCTTGGTTTATATTTAATAATTAATTCATTTTTCTGCTGAAAAAACTTAATTTGGTCCAGTATTTCTTACACTGCCATCCCATTGGAGAATTCCTCAAACGCTTGGCAATACAGGGTGATGGCCACCCGAGCATCTGCATCAAAGGTAAACTCCACACCATACTGAACTTTAGGTTTCCCTCCTTCCTCTGTTGGGGTGTCAGAGTCGTCTTTGTACCTAGAATGCCAAAAAATATCTTCAATGTACACTTGCTAGCTAGCTGTGGTACTAGTGATAGGATCAAGTCTTAAGCTTCGTGGTCTTACCTGACCAGCCGCAGAGAGTCCTTTCGAATGTTGACCAGACTCCTCAGGGTTTTCACAGGCTCATGGGGAGCAGGAGTCACATACGGAAACTAAAGAATGAAGATAATATGAAGAATCTGATGAAAATTGAAGTGATTCATTTTGTTAGATCACAATCACACTCCTGAAAAAAACTTAATCCAAACGCTGGCAAATATCTTCAAAGCTGTGATCAATGCAGAGTAAAATTCTCAGATGAATCAACATAATTTTTCACCTGCACTGGCCTATTTCCAAGAAAATTCAGGTCCATGTTTTCCCCAAAAAGGTATCCCTCAGGATGTGGGGTGTCAAATTTCTCTCCTCCCATGAAAAAGTGGCTTGCAAAATAATTCCCTGTGGACAAGAGAAACGAGATCAGGATCAGAAACAGGTTATATCAAAATAAACAGACCATACTGTTTGTATACAGTTTTCAAGGTTTGTGATGTATTTTGGTTTTACACATATCGTATGTGTATGTATGTTGTATGTTTCATGAGAAAAACGTTTGATAGTCAGTTTTATTTGAAACATTCATTCAATATGACTCTTTTTCTACTATTGTTTCCTTCCTGTGCAAATATATTTTGAACAGAATAAGATCTCTCAAGAATAAACACTAAAAATTCAGTAAAAGTATAAAAGGTTTAGAGATTTAACCTAAAAAAAAGGCCAGTCATGTTTCTTAATCAGGTTTTCTTATCAACCTTTTTTTCATATTTCATGGGAAATTTAATAAATATTGTATAAATTTGAAAATACTATACAATAAATATGTAAGACAGTGTTAAAAACAAAGAAATTTTCTACATGATACCCAGCTCAGTCCTTGTATAGTTAATTATGCAATTGCTCAAACAACTGTGTGATTAGTAAAAAAAAAGTTCTTATATAACTTTGAAGAGAAGTGGTTACAGGATATTGTGTATAAATCAAGATTAACAACATCTGTTATTACATAACATAATTATGATGCTAGCAATTGCGTTCATTCCTGTTTATCTCAAAGTTAAAGATCTTAAATTGCTCAGTTAAAGTCCTTCCCCAAGCAAATGCCATTTGAAGGTACAAAAAGAAGAGAGCAGAATGTGTTCACCGTGTGAGTTAAAAATGTTGAATATGACATTTTATTCTGTACTGTATCACATGACAAGTGCACTAATCTTTCATGAAATGTTAAGACAAAATTCTTATATTTTGATGTACTGATAAGTACAAATTGGAATTGTTATTTAAATTTGATATTTTGAAGCTAGCTACCTTTGTTTCAAAGCCCGGAAAAGTAGACAGGAGGGACTTCATATTCAGTCTCATTCTTGAAAGTTCCTTCTATGCAGGTTTGGACAATCAATGATTTGTTTTCATCTGCGAAGCGCCAGTTAGCATTCATGCATTGAACAATGTAAAACTCATCTGTAACTCTATATAGCGAGTAACGTCAGATGTGATTTTCTTTTCATTTGTAAAGCCATATCAAACCATAAGGACAGAGCAATTTATATATACATGACACAATAATAATAAAACCAATCAACCAATCAATCGATTTTGTAACTTCTTACTAATAATTTGCCATATTTTTAGGGGTGTATGACAAACTGGATTTTCTAAGTTGTTATCTTTAGCCTGGTGTCGGTCGAGTTAGGCTGCCATTTACCTGATTTAGGTGGGAATCTGTAGGCCGAATTAGCCTGAATATCGATATCCTCCACACCAGCGATTCTGCGGCTCAGGATAGACCCCATCTTCTCCACCGCCGATGTTAGCTACAGTTAGCAAGCAGCGGCGCAGCTAACGGTGCGTCAGGGTATCCGATTACCACCGCCTTCAGACAGCACCAACGCCGAGACGAAGAGAACAAAGATACAAACAAATGATTTTGTTAATCACATATTTTTAAATGTTCGCTTAGTCATGGATTTCGCCAAAGCTAACAGGAAATGAAAAGACGGGCTGTTGTTTTGCCAAGGTTGTGCTACGTCACAAAGAAGCGATCTGATTGGCTGTCACCAAGCTAATCCAGAGATCGGAGGCGTTCGATATGAATCAGAGGACCGCGCGGCAGAGAGTGGATCCATTTCCATCCATCCATTGTTATTTTGTCCATTGCTGGTATTTGTCATTGTTTTGTTACAGTTTTGGAATACCTGTTAGAATTCATGAAGTAGATAATTACTTGAATACCGTGTTGTAGTACAGGTTTGCGTATTTGCCCTGGAATGTCTTTCTTTACATTTTCAGAGGAGCAGCTGGGTTGAAGTTTAGTAAATGGTGCCCTCGAGTGGATATGTTTAGTAATTACCTTAGAAACTCGTCCCCGACCACGAATATACTGTACAGTATATACCCTGAATTGTAAAATTAAAGTCATCAATCCAAAAAGAGCAATTTTTAAAGCTGTTTGATCGGATGATAATAAATAAATAATAATACAAATAAAACTCACATATAACAACCTTAATCTGCATCCAAAATAAAGGCCTTGTATATATTTTCGGCTGCTTATGGAAAATTACGAGAATGCATTTATTCTTACATATGTCATCGCTGTAGTATTTAAATGTATCTGTAAACACGGCTTGAGGATGATATCATAATGACGTCAGACGTCAGTAAATCCCCACAGCGGATGTTGTTCTGTCAGGGGCTGCTAATGTCAAACAACTTTCAGCCCACCTCCGACTGCCCGCGTTTATACCTACAAAATCAGGTAACCTAGCGTTCAACACGGTTATGACTACATTTGTGCTGTTACGAATATTAGGAATGCGACCTGTTGTTGTTTGTGTTTTGTGGAATGGTGTCAGTGATGAGCGTTACCGTCAGACAGTTTATTTCCGTGCCTAGCTAGCAATAGCTAGCAAACATGACCACACTCCACAGGCTTACGCTGGTATTAGCTTGACAATCACAGCCTCCTCTGCTAAGTTACTTAACCTAAATAACAAGACATACGCCAACAACACTGGCTGTTATGCGTTCCTTAACTTCACAAGAACAACGATGAAATCTGCATTTCAGTAACGATAACTTCGCGTCAGGTCGCTGCTAGCTAAAGATGACAAATGTCGTTAAAGATACATTCTGTGCTGCTCAAATGTTAAACGAACGGTAGCTCCACCGTCCAAGTTAGCTTGGCATTTATCTCACTGGCTAACATTAGAAACTCTAATGCCCTATTGCACCAGAAGAATGAAACATTGAACTAAAACGGGCTTATATTTTCAATTATGATCAGCTACGACGGACAAAACGCCCCCTTTTCGTCAACGTTATGCACAAGCGAATGTTCAACTTTTCGATCTAGAAGAGTCTCTAATGTTTAACCCACCAAACAGTCAACTGTACTGATTTAAGTTGACTGATGTCCATGTTAATTTCGTTACGTAAGCATGAGTTGTTCATAGTCAGTTGTGCCAAAAGCTTTGAGTTTGGTTATCTGGGTGTGGATGAAAATTCGGACAACAAGTAGGTAGTTAAGTCGCATTTTCAGGCATTCAAGAGCAATTTGGCAAGGTTGGGTAATTTGCAGTTGCTTTTGAAAAGAAAATCTCCTATGACCACCTTCGTATGAACAGGATTTTATTTTAAATTCTAGTAAATTCTAAAGCCATAGTAAGGCTTAGTGTATGGGTTTATGATACTTAATGTATTACTAAAGGCCCATTAAATTAATACAAAACCCTTGAAATAACCCTGAGTTGGGAGTAAAGTCTGACATCTGAGACCATGTAACATAACAAATACGGGCAGTTTGCTGCACAACCTTAGTGACCTTAGGGACAGCTATTATCATATGTCAGACAGCCATTATCAGTTTATGAAACGTCCCTTCTCAAATTGCCTCTACCCTCATGTTAAAATGAACCTACAGTTTACCTATCATTAGCTATGACCACAAAGAAAATTATTACTTTTGCTGACTTGAGATCACTTGCATGTTGGTGGTGCTCTGCTTTTTAAAGCATTCAGAGTTAATAACTAAATAAATAGATAATGATAAATAACAAGAAAACTCAATATTTCTAGACAATTTCTGATGGGAAATAAATCTGATAAAAAAAAGAAAAAACAACAAAAAAACTCCTTATAGTAACCTTTGTTTTATTTTAAGGTATAGCTTTTTAATTACCCTTTTCAGTTTACTCTAAATGTTTTGAGTGTAATTTTAACAATTTTCCCAGAATGACTCCTAATATTTTTGGTGCCTTTGGAAATACTGGGCCTTGCACTGGAATTTAAAATAAAACTATATTAAGACGGAACCATTGGTGAATACCCAGAGGTACCACTAATAGTCCTTTTCCAAGACTCATATATTTGATAGTAGGCAGTGGCCTTCAGATGAATTGGACTGCTCTATTAGATTTTATTTTTGTGTTTAATATGTAGGGCAGTGTGATACATGGCATTTTTATTGTTATCGGGATATGTCTTTCATGCAATGTATGTATCGCAGAGGGCTGCAGTGAAATTAATGAAGTAAGTGAGGTTGACAAAAGGCTGGAAAATGTGGAGCAAAGTATACACATGCTTAACTACAGTCTCGAATAATCCCGTGTGCTTAGTTTTGAAAAGTATGCACCACGACAAGTCAGAATTAATGGTCCATACTGACAGCACGTGAAGTTTGAGAAAGTATGATATTGCATGCCTTAAATTCAGACTTATCATATCATTTATACTCTAACATCATTCAGCCAGTCGTCACATTGCAGACTTTCCTCCACATTTTGCAGCCTCCTGGTCCATCTGATATATCTCACAACTACTAGAGCATTGAGACATGAACATATTTCTCCTGAGATGGAGAAAGAAAGAGTTGTGTGACAGGGTTACATCAGACTCACACTGGCACTTTATGCACTGCTACCTTTGACTCCAGAAAATTAGAAGACTGATATTCACTGGACTTAGAGAAGATAAATCAAGAGATGATGTTCTTCTTAGCTGGATCAGTCCAGCTCAATATCCCCCCAGTCTTGTAGTACTTTTAATAGTTTTGTTGTTACCCATTATGCTAATGTCGTTAAATAAGTCCAATCTTAAAAACTTTTTCTCACATACAGATTGTGGCATCTCAGCTTGAATCTTTCCCCTTGTTGTACTACCAGGTAAACATTTTTTGTACTATATGTTTGCTAATCTGTTCTTTGTGTGTATATGTACGCACATTTGACTTTTTACTGATTTTTCAGGGGGCATTTTAAAATGTGTTTACCTGGTTGGACACTTTTATCATAAATGTCTAAACAGTGCACTTCAACTTGCCAAAAATAACAACAGCAGCAGAGTCACCACAAACCACAACCTCAAAATTGACCATCAGCCGGTCAACATTTCTCTGTCACCGTCTAAAATTGGTCACTGAGTTACATTACATAGCAGTGTTTATTTTACGGTTGTTGTTTTTGATGAAAGTATTCCTGTTATCGTGTTTAGCTCCTGCATAGGTACACACAGAACACTGATTTTGAATATATTGGGTACTGATTGGAGGATTATGTGACCTCATATACCTTACAGGCTCCCATTTACTCTAGAAGTAGATTTGGCTGCTGTTGGTTATAAAATCAGAAAATAATATCACAATACTTGAAGCCACATGATCATAACATATCATAACAAGTTTTGTTTAACAGAGTAACGTGTTTAATAGAGGCGCTGTTGTGTTGTGCTGTGCATCTCTGGTAGTTTTCTCTGCTATTTGATTATTCAATAAACGTTTAGGTTTGCGTCCAGAGAGACGCAAGTTGCATTTCATAACATTTATGTTTAATCTGATTGTTGTTCTGCGTAGTATATGTAGAATAGTAATTTGAACGTGCTTGTTTGTTGTTCTCAGACAGCAGTTTGTAATGATGGTTTGTAAATTATGCTGAGTCATGCCTTGGTAGTAATAATGTAATTATGCACAGGCAGTTTTTACTCTGAGTGCCACATAGTCATGGTAACCCATGATGATGAAAGAATATAGACCATTTGACTTAATGTAAAAAGAAACAGATCCCAATATTTATGTTATCAAAGAGACAAGTACATTGTTGTGCAATATGGCCAACCATGTATTATTTACTTGGAGAAGCAACAATACCTCCTTCAGATCTAAAACAGTACGGGGGAAGCTCTCTCTTGTGTTGCTTTTCTTTGTTTTTCAGCGAAGAGTAATAGCACCAGCTTATATCAGCCCTGAAACAAAATACCTCCTTAGCCTCAGAATATTTCTGGAGCATTCTCTAACTTGGGAGAAGTCTGCTTGAACTACAGAACTTAGACTGTGCTTTTTTTGACAGGTTAATAGTCTCAGGCGGCAGACCCGTGAGCAGATCTCAAATTCCATCCTCTGATCCTGTTCAGACCTCCGACCAGTATGTCCAGTGACCCTCCCCCACCTTACCCAGGAGGCCCCAGTGCCCCACTTATTGAGGAGAAGATGGGACATTCTGGTAATAAAACTATTGGGCTGTCACAATGCAACTTTAAGGCACTTAAAGATATCGAACATGCCACTTAATTGTAGCAGTGACTTTGAATGTGTGTACATGCATGGATTATTATCACTGCAAGTATCTTTAACTTTATGTGAGATTATTATTGTAACTATTACTCTCAAAGATCCTTTTGGTACTGTGAGAATCACATCTGCAAAGAGCTGGAATTGTTTTGAAGATTTTTCTGTTTTTTGAATGTGCATTGTTCTTTAGAAGCAGCTCCCATAAGAACTGGGCCTCCACAGGGACAGCCTTTACCTCCTGATTATGGTCCTCCACCCTATGAGGCTCCACACCCAGGCTTCCTACCTCCACATGTTCCTGGAGATGGGTCTATGCCAATGCCCATGCCTATGCCACCACCACCACAAGGTACTGGTTTACACAATCAATAGCAAAAGCTGTTGTGTTATTTTCACTGATATCAAACACTGTTCAATGCTGGCTTCTGCTGGTAAAAACTAGTGTGTGGTGTATTCAGGAACATCAAATCACAGTCCTCCTTGTGCTGTGGATCCTTTTGACCTGCTATTAAATGCATTTTTTTGATACACAGACTGGCAAAATGAGAGGAATTTAACAAGTAACCCAGAGTTTGCACGTTTTTTGCTTACGTTAACGCCTAGCCATGAGCTTGGATTCATGTTGCTCTCACAGTATTGACATTCAGTCACATTAAAGTCTCAAAACATTTAAGGTAGCATAGGCATTCTTTTGTAGAAACATAATTTGTTATTTGAAGAAATCATCTTAACATCCTGAAAGCTGTAAATAATTCAAATGCTCTGAAAAAATAATTAAAAAACCCGGCATCTGTACCTCCAGTGATCCTGAAATAAACCCATCCAATCATTTCATTCGAAACAAATGAAATGATTGGCAGGTCGACCTGCCTGTTACCTACGTTGCTATCTCCTGTGCATAGTCTAATATGAATCTATGAATGAGACGTGTAGGTGCCGTTTGATTCGGCTGTGATGCACTACTCTCTCCACGACTTGTACATCAGCATTATCTGGTAGTGAGCATTTGTGTTTTGGGGGGCTGATTTACTGAAGGGACGGGGTGGGATTTTATAGGTTATATGCTTTCAAAATCCTGCTTACTCCCTGCTTGCTCCGAGATTACCCACCCTACTTTCAATGTATCAAAACATTGGTGGAAAATCGTCTCATCGATCTTGCAGCATACATTATGTTCATATTCTCTGTATATTTATAAAACTAGTGCATTCCTTTGTAAGAACTGCGAAGTAACTGCTACGTTTTACACACTCCCTCCAAACACAATGAATGTATTACTTTTGTCCCATTCATTTATGTAAAAAAAACGTTCCTCAACTGAGTTATTTATTTCACTGTGTAGGTGGCTTCTACCCACCCCCACCCGGTCACTTTCCTCACCCCATGCCGGGACACATGGGCCCTGGTCCCAGTCACTTCCCCCATGTGGCAGGACACACAGCTACTGTCTTGGCACCCCCAGGAGCAGCCACCACTGTGACTGTACTGCAGGGGGAGATGTTCCAGTCCTCACCAGTGCAGACTGTGTGTCCACACTGTCAGCAGGCAATCATTACCCGCATCTCCCACAACATTGGCCTCATGAACACACTGTTCTGCATCTTCTGCTTCTGTGTGGGGTAAGTGGGTCATTGGCAGATAGCCAAGCAAAAGTGGGGGCAGTCTTTAATAGCAGCCGCATGTGAGATTAAAGGAGTCTGTCATTCCCTAACATACACAAGTTTGATTATACTGCGATTGAGGAAATAAATCACGCTACACAATTTTTGTACAGATTTCCACTGATCAACAAAATCTGTATGATCAATTGCAGACACAAATGAGCCTGATCATGGCGCATCTTCTATGTAAATTGGTCAACGACTTGATTTAAGAGGCCGTGGAGATATCTGGATTTTTAAAAAATATTTGGATGTGTCAGTGACTCCAAAATATGGTGAACATGGAAACATGGAAAGTGACGTTCAGTCACATGATTCACCCAAATCATGTAAATTCTCATATTGTAAAGAGTCACTTGCAGACAGAACATAACTCGTTGTTCCTGTAGAGAGATCATGTGGTGGCCTTTGTTGCCAGTCAGTTATGTAGTGTGAAAATCTCATGACTACACGAAACTGGAATGCAAGACAACACTGTACTGTGAATTGCACACCAAACTAATGACTTTGAACACGATGTAACGATTCAATATGTGCTACTGCTGACACTAGTTAGCACTATTGGCATACTTCTCTTTATTCACCGCTACTTTTTCTACTACTACTAATTTTGGATTTCTCACTCATTTCCAGGTGTGACCTCGGCTGCTGCTTGATTCCCTGTCTGATTGATGACCTTAAGGATGTGACACACACTTGCCCTTGCTGTAAGGGCTACATATACACATACAAGCGTATATGCTAACCACCGACAGCTGTATGGTACAGAGACATGTATATGCACGCATTCACAGCTCATCCTGCTGGTAGTGACAGGTATCCCCATCCCATTCTTGCAAAGTGTTGTGTAGGTTGTACAGTTTTATCATTTGGTCACATAATATTTTTGTATTCACCATAAGGCAGCCATGTGTAAATGTGTATGTTAAACATATTTTGCAATTTAATCCTTTACTTTAACAAGTGAAAGTTGATCTGTGAACATTATTATTATTATTATTATTACTGAGATCTGTGAATATTTGTTTTTCAAAATCATTGTCATAAGTTTTCTCATGTAAGTATGAGTAGTTTAATTAACATTTATTTATTTTTATTAACTATATTTACTTTGTTATAGGGCTGGGACAATATGGCCAGAATATCATATTTTTCACATTGTTGACGGTATGAAGCTATTTTTCGTTTTCCAATACAAAGAACATGAAAAATAGTAAGGAAGAATTTAAAAATGTTAAATTGTTAAATGTTAAATTTCTACCTTCTTGTAACAACCAATCTACATTGTAGAAAAGGGAGGTTCAATCAAATTCTCTATTAAATTTTCGTTACAAACATAAATATTTAACCATGAAAACACTGTAATAAAACTTATGGAGTGTGGCTTTAGGTAAGGAACATACGGAGCCTGGTTTTTGCAGCCGGTATTTTCATGCATTCGGTTAACAAAAACACTCCATGAAGCCATTTATGTCACAATGCATAAGTTATTTACCCCGAAAAATACAGAATAACAATTAAATAATGACAATCAGAATCATTGTGTATATCACGTAAACCTCACTATCACAAGCTCTCATAGGAAAACACAGAATATGGAATGTACATAATTATTATGTACAATATAAATGGCTAATTACATCCGCACACACAGATAAGTCCGTTTAAACTTAACTGAACAAACTTAACTGAAGCTTCAAACCTATGAACTCATTGTATAACGACTGAAATGATGACACTAACTTGCTTTGCACTCATTTAAGAACATCTTAAAGAGGGATTAAAGAGAAAAAGTCTCTGTCGCCCATTACTCTGCTTCACCTGCGTCACAGATTGAATCATATGCAACCAGTCAATGAAAAAAGAAAAAAAACAGGAAATTGGAGTACTGGCTTTTGAGTTTTTTTGTTTTGTTTTTTTAAATTAATGACAAAAAAAATTGTTACTGAAAAAACCCATACCGTCACTTAAATCAATACGATAGACCGCCCAGCCCTACTTTGTTGTAAAGGTTCCAGGAGTGATACTTGACTCACTTTGTTCTCAGCTATACTTATTAGTCATAAAACGTTCTAGGATTTAAACTTCAGTTGTCACACCTTAATGTTTAGATATTAAGTTTGATAACTTGTATTTGCACTTTAAGTTGAAATTTGCATTTTCCTATCTAACTTTTGATGCATTCATACATAGGCTAAGCATTTTGCTCTTAACATTGAGAGAAAAACAGTTTACAATATCACTTTAGTAAGTAGAAGCAGTATATTATCTTTGCTTTTCCTGGGTTTATACAGTACGTGTACTTGTTCATAGTGAGGTTAGAATGAAAGCAGAGCTCGCAGTAATCTGCTCTGACAGTTTCTTACAAATACTGCATGACATCACAGATATGTTGTGTCCTCTCTCTGGCCATACGTCCAGTCAGCTGTGTGTCATTTCCTCTACTACATTTCAAAATAGAAAATACTGGCTAACAGTTTAGTAGTGGCACCATCATAGTACAAAACTAAACCTGTAATCGTCTTCCTCATCAACATATGAGATTTGCCTTGAGATGCATGTAGACATCGGTAGAAAATAAACATCTCTTATGGCTGATACAATTACGAAAAAAAAAATGTTACCTATATAAGCTCTCTGCAAGGAAAAAGCTTCTGATAAATTCAATTGACACATCTTGCATAGGTATATTGTGATTTCATCAAGTTATCAATACTGACAACACAATAAATACTGATACTGAAATCATCATTTGTTCCATCATAGCATGCCCACCAGCCATTCAAGTTGCTCATCAAATGCAGGGTATGTCTGCAGGAGCCGTACATCTTAATGAATACTACTCAGTGGCTATGTCCCTGACTGTGCTTTTCAACCTTTTACAAAAATGTGATTTAAGGCTAGCTCTGCAAGAACAAGAATTTGAAATGAAGGATTGCATCAAACTTTTAATATGCAGTACTGTTGTGAAAAATTCTGGTCTGCATTGCTCTATAAATGTCCGTGATATGTATAACTGTGTAAATCAAAAAAATGTTTGTTGTATACAGGGACTATTTTATCAATAAAAATCAGAATATGATTTTTCCATTGAAACTGATTTTATTGTTATTTTGAAAATATAACTTATGACTTATGTACATACATCATAGCAGCTCCAAAAAAAGGTAACTGCACATGCTGGAAATCATCTTTACATTGACCTGAGCCTGACAACAGGTTTAAAAAAGAAAAGAAAATGTAAAGATATCAGTCTCTCCAGCGATGTCCACACTGAGCATTGCAGCATTTGTAGAATGTTGTCATTGGTTCATCTGCTGATCTGGTTTGAATCTGCATGAAGTACGCCCGAAGATGCCCACATTTGGGACAGGTTTCTGTAAAAAGAAACGCCCAATGTTACCTTGGAATCACACTGATACTCCTGAACACCCAAAGTAGGTCAAGTTATGCTAAATTCATTTTATTAATTAATTATGGACATTTTATTAGGTAAGACTATTTATATAATAATGGTAGTTTGTAGTAATCAGGTGGTACTTGACTGTTGTTTACTGCTGTCTTGAATTTGGAAAAATATATCACACATCGAACTTTCTCACATTTTCCATGACTGAAAGGAATATTTTTTTCCCCCTTGACTCCAAAGCCCATCCATAACTGAACGCAACCCTCCACACTATGTTCATATTATATTAATCTAATCCATTCTGTATAATTACATTCCCCAGGGTTGATTCTAAGCCTAACAGTGAGTGTTATCTGTAGAATATTTTGAGTCAGTATCATCTTTTAAAATAAGCTTTAAAATGACGTGTTAATGAGATAATGATTTCATTAATGCTTATTGACGTGTTACGTTGCCAAACTGCTTGCCTTTTGTGGTTTCATGTGCTTAAAAATAATTATCTAGAACTGATTAAGTGTTTTAATATCACTTACCAGGCGTCGAGTCCACATTCTCCCAAGCTGCAGCCCCACCGAGAACATCATCGACCTCTTTTAACTTCGGATACTTTCTGTAGTTTACCTGCAGATGAAACACGAGTTATACCCTCAAAAAGTGTCTGACTCTGTTAGCCTAGCCGTAAAAATAGCAATTAGCAACTTAACTTTCCTCTTATCATCTTTCCTCTGGACACCAAGACGTTGACGTAAATTCAATTCATGTTTTCAAAAGATATCAGCTATGTTAGGATATAAAGAGGCTTACCTTTCTCGTCACGTTGTGTACGTAAGGGCAAGTGTTGCAGGCGAATCTCAGACACTTCTGTCCCTCTTCCACAATCAAAACATTCCCGCATGTTGGACAAAATAGCAACATGTCAGCAGAAAACGTCTAACGCTATCCACAGGTACAGCCTGAAGCAACAAAGTCAAAATAAATAAGAGCTAGTTCATTGAAGTTATTGTCCCTTTTTAATCATTTGACATGTTAGCGGAAGCTACACGTGAAGCCGCCGAAGGAGCGATTCTATCGACGAGCCTGACCAGGCCACGTGATCTACGAAGCTGCGCGAGGTTTCGAACGATACGTCACTAACAACGTGGCTGAAATATACGTTGATCCACTACTTGTGCTTTTTTTAAACGTACACTATTGTTTGTTCGGGCTCCCCGTGTATGGTGATGGTACATATGTTGTTACGTTAAATTAACGAATAAATACAAGTCTGTAAATATTTCTATTTTGTTCAATATTTATTCAGAACAAGATTCCGCACAGTGAATAACAAGAGCAGCAAATTTTCATAAATAGGCAGGTTCTCTGTAGTTTATTTTGCACACGTCTAGGAAAACCCCCTAGAATGACTAAGAGTGATTTGTGTCGGCGATTTCAGTCCACATTGAAGGAATTTGTTGAATCTTACAACGTCCGTAACTACGTACAGGCGTTGCGTATTCGTGGACTCGTCAAATCACGTGGTTTCATCAGGGTTGTCGCTGATGACGGCGCGTGCTCCAGTTATACCAGCTCGTCAGGAAACAAAAACAAAAGAATCACCTTCACCCAATTAAATGACCAAATGTCAAATTAAGACACGATTATTTGTAGGAAAAATTTCAAACGTTGAGTTAATTATCCTCACTGTACAGGGAACGAACAACAATTATAAATAACAGGACACAGGAACGGCTCGTACTGAGCTATTGTTGCTCGCCGGTATGCAATTCTAACGTTACAAACTTCGACGTTTGTTTACAATTGTGGCTCATTCGTATGAAACAGGCGGCAATTAAATGTGTGTTAACCATTTTGTTTGACTTGAACCCTCTAATATACTCTGAAATGTTGTAGTAGTTTGGTGTTTGATTTGTTACATTGTCAGATTCTGTATTTTGGCCGTAATCTGCCTGATGAATGATGGAGGAGCAGAGTGAGGGAGCTCCAGTCGAGATACACTCTGTGAAGGAGGAAGAGGAAGAGAGAGAGGAAAAGAGCACCCAGTTGGATGAAACAGAGGAGGAAGATGAGGAGTCTCTTCCCCATTCTGAAATTCTGGATATTTTTGAAGAGGGACTGGCTCGTCTGGTGCAGGACCCGTTACTCTGCGACCTACCCATCCAGGTTCACCTCATGACACACACTAATTTAATTAATTAATTCAAACCTCTTGACTTCTAAGATAAACAAATAGGTCAATTTGTATAAATTTCTATTTTAAGCGATTGTGAAATGCCCACAGTTTCCAAAGATACCAGATATATTGGGGTGCATTTTGAGGATATCTATATAAAATGATCCCTCACACGTGGAATAAGGAGAATTGTAAGGGAAATTTAAATGTCATATCTTAAAAAGTTAAGTTTAGTATAATGTATGTAATGGCTGTTTCAGCTCTATGTGGTATACCCGTTGAATGATAGCAAATGGCCTATTATATGTATCCATGGTCCTTTAAATAACTCTCAATTCATTTACTAGTGCCTAAGGGGTTAATTCAATATAATTCTATTTAATGTACTTGATTCTTAACATCAGTCTGCATGTCAGCCGATGTTATTTATTTATTGCAGAATATGTGGAGGATATTTTTTTTAATTGAATAACTTATAACAAACAATAAGCGTTGGGTAATAGTTAGCAATCACAAATATTTACACAATAAGAAAGATATATAACAACCTTCAGAGTTTCTCTGAATTGATAAGATAGGATTGTAAAATGTAAATGGCATAAGATAAATATCTTCAAGACATAAGCAAATATCTATCTTCGAATGCAAATTAGTCAAGTCAGAAGAGAACAGCAGAGACCTTATATGTGGGAACCAGATAGTCAAAGTTTTCCATATTTTCCCTATATGCTGCAATGCAAATATATCTTGTTTATTATCTCTATTTTGTCTCTATCTTCAGGTGACTCTGGAGGAGGTAAATTCTCAAATTGCTTTGGAGTACGGTCAAGCCATGACTGTGAGGGTTTTAAAGGCTGATGGTGAAGTAATGCGTAAGTTTTTGTTTTGTTTTTTTCCAACTGTCACCACTCACAACAAAACTACTGCTTAAATGTGAGGGTATTCTGCTTATTACACACACCACTGATATCATTCTAATTATTAATACTACTTATTATGAATAATTAATGTATACATATATAATTTAATAATGATGCATTTGTAAATATGTCTATTTATGCCATTATTTCCTAATATTATATAATTGTTACTTATTCCCTCCTAAGCCATAGTGGTGGTGCAAAATGCAACTGTGCTTGATCTAAAGAAGGCCATTCGCAGATTCATGGAGCTGAAACAGCAGCGTGAGGGTGGAGTGAAACATGTCAGCTGGTAAATATACTCACACACTTACACAATTTACACAGTGTATCACAACGAAATGCACTAGCAGTACTTGTTACATTAGTGCTTTTCTTTTGCAGGCGATATGTTTGGAGAACTTATCATTTAGTGTTTCAGGGGGAAAAGCTTGACGACGACAAAATGAGGCTTAAAGAGTATGTATATAAAAGCATCATTTCCATTCACTGAAATCCTGCCGTTACTGGTGTTTGACTTTTTTTCATTTTGTCTTTGTATTTTCAGCTACGGGATTAAAAACAGAGATGAAGTCACATTCATGAAAAAACTCAGGAAAAAGTGAAATTATGTCATAAATCTGTTCTAATGTCTGAAAAAAACAAGAGAAGCCGCACAGTTGCTCTGCCATGACAATAGGACTTGCCTTAATGATGTTTGTGAAACCCTGGGAAGCAACTATAAAATGAAATTTGACAGTCCTGGCCAGTAAACGCCTAGGATATTGCACATTTAATGTCTACCACTGTAAATACAGCATTTTTAAAAAATAAACATGTAAATAAAATATCATTGTTTTGTTTTCGGTAGTATTTTATTTTTATGTTTGTGTGAGGGTTTAACTTTAGCATGAATCTCAACAAGAGTATTCTGTAGCATTGAAAGCTAAGGGCTGTATTTTTGTAACCTAATGATTTAAATTTTTTCTGGTTAACTTGAATAATTCCATCACACAATGACGCTTGGAGCTTCTGAGGGAATTGCAGAAGGTAAAATTTGATCACTTAAGCAATGTATTTGATTAAATATGATTTATTTAAACAGACACCCTTGTATTGTTTTAGCATCCCCTATGACTTCCACGGAGGACCCTGAACCGGTCAAGCTAATGCTAAGTTGAATTCCGTCAATTTTAGGTAAGGATACAACTCCTGAGCATGATTCAGGAGTTGAGGAAGCTGCTGGAATTTGTAAAATCACCAAGTGTATGTGTGCTGTGTGATGCGTTGGAGCCCTCTTGAGTCCGAAGCCTCATAGCAACATGAGCTTCACAGCATTGATGACAACTTGATGAAGGTGTCTGACAGGAAGGCCGATGTCCAAAAACAGATGGAAAACATCCTTGACCCTTATAAGAAAGGTGAATAAAAACTCACTGCAACAAATTATGAGTTGATACTCGGCTGTGCTTCAACTACCAAGCTTATTCGATGCAGGATAACATTACTTGCAGTAAGAAGGCTTCACCTGCAGGTTTTCCTGTAACAGCATTTGTCTTCATTATATTAGTGTTAATTGCAGTTTACTAGTCTTGTAAAAATGGTGAATCTTCATTAAACATGTTTTACAGTTGATATAATGAGCTGCACTGAATGAACAAGTTACAGCTGAACTATAAGTAATTGATAAGTTTTTCTTCTCTGTTTTTCCCCGCTTCCCCTTCCTGTTTGCTGCTTCCTAGTCAGATTCCATCAGTCGGAAGCCCCTGCGGAGGCATTCCATTTTTCACAGAGCATTCAATTTGTGGATTCCTGTGTAATTAGGATTTCCGTAAAATCTACAAATATTTGCTTTAACCCTGAAACTGCTGGTAAATTAATTGGTTATTGAGTACAGGGTCTTTAAAATGCTTTTGGATCAATTTAATGGGATCTTTCACATTACTAACCCATTCATAATTAGAATGAGAAATACTTCATTGGCCAAGTTTGATTCATACAAGGAATCTGTTGTAGTGCATCCTGCTTCTTAACCTGAAAAATTATCATGAAAATGGATGAATGGAGGAGTGTCATTCATTTAAATTATGGCATTTCTTATTGTCTTAAAAAAAATGTATTCAACGGATATCCCCAAATGGATCCTAATACTTTTGGGCATTTCATTTGTATTTTAAATAAAATCCATTGTTTACGAAGATGGACCTGTTGGTGATCAAGAGTTTAAAAGGTTATTGATAGCTCACAATAAAATGTGTCTGTGTGTGTGTATGTATGTGTAGCCTGACCTTATTATTCTAACTCATTTTACAGGCAATCATTGCTCCTTTTACACCACAATGCAAAGTATTGTTGAAACAAACTATATTATTTCAAAGCCACAAAGGGGTTTGATTCATCACCATCTAGTGTCTGAGGGGTCTGTCATGCTGATAAGGCATTTTCAACTTCCCTAAAGGACTAAACCCTGTAGGATAAAGAATATCCTTGTGGGAGACTAAAGTTAGCTTTCTGAGAAATAAAAGAAGAAAAACACGAGTATCAACTAGAGTAGCGTGACCTCCGTTCACAGCCCCTTCAGCGATGCTGGATTTGGAAAAACTTCCAATAGATCAATGCAAAGTGCAGTGCACAGAGAGTAGACAGTTCATCGCCACAGAAGTATGGCTCCTTTGTCAACAGTCTGACTTGGATTGTGTGTCTCCTGATTGTTAATGCAAATGTGACTGTTACTGCTATTTCTCTGTGATGTAAATATTTGGAGCTATTTGCCGTGGGAACATTTGTATATGAGACAACCTTTTGCTGACTTTGAACAAAAATCAATATCACTTTAAAGAACCAATGTATGTCCAATAAAATTACAATTGCATTAAATTTCTCCTTTGTAATCTTTTCTTTTTAATGACAGGTGCTTAAGCGTACATGGCATCATGGGAATGCACGTTGGCATACTGTGCTTACTCCTAATAGTATTTACAAATAACACATATGCTGTATTTTCTTCAATTATAAAAAGTAACGTATATACACAATGTGCAAACCATTTGGCATATGGGCTATGCATCACAACGTTTTTGAATTCTGTTTTTTGAGGATGTCAGGGCACTCCTAATAATCTGTACAGCCTTTATAACAATTGTGATATTCCAACAAAACACTGATGGTTGTTATTTTCGCATTATAATTTCTTTAACACTTAGTTCGTGTTTTTTCTTAATCCTTAAACAAGAAGTTGACAAACAATTAAAAGTTAACCAAATCAATCCACCACGTTTGCCTAAGCGGTTCTATTTCATTGTGGCCAGTAGATGGCGGTATAGTGCAGCCATTTCCTCTACCATGATCATTATGAGGGTTTGAGTTGTTTGTCTGTCTGATAGCAGGATATCTCAAGAATCTACTCAGTTAAACAGGAAACAAAGTCTTAGTTTTTATTTTATATTCCTCACTGTTTTTCAATTGTCTTCCAATTTGGTGTAATTGGGTCTTAAAAAAGTGCCATATCTCATGAATGGAAGAGTCCATTATAACCAAGCTTAGTGGACATGTGCAGGCATTACTTATTATGCTGCTTAAAATATGAAAAAAATAAATCATCAATCGACCTGATGGTGGCAGTTAACATTTTGTCTGTTACTTTGGACGCTGGTTGCTATGTCAGTGGGGGCAGGGAGGGTGCAGGGGGAATCATAATCTAGATGATAACCTGTAACATTTCATCACTGCGAAACTGTTCGGCCTTGGCAGAGGTGTGCACTCTGTGTGCCTTGTAGTTTCAGTGTGACGCGTCGTGATGCCATGACACATGAGCTATTCAAACAACTGAAGAGCAGTGGGTCATGGTGATGGATGTTGTTATATTTGGTGTCATGTTGTGGCACTGTACTGCTTTACACGGACGTGGATTCTGCTCGATGAAATCAGCGCCAACGCTTTATGAATGGACTAAAACCAAGCTATATGCTTACCTCATTGTAAGAGGTTTAAACAAACAGTCCTGTGACCATAAATAGAGACTCTCCAGTTCCAGTGAAGGCCCAGTCGTCACTTAAAACATCGCACCTGCTCCATCTAGATGCTATCCAAATGAATAATGATGGCTTGGTCTTGGAAAAACCATTCACCAGCTAAATGTCTGGCTGTTTTTAAACCCTTAAAAATACTCTATGGAGCTGCTGATTTTTCGTAACACACAATTTAACCGATCTACACTGCACACTACAACACAACATCCTATCTGAGCAGACAATGTACAGTTAATTAGAGTGGAAACTGTATCCTCCGAGCGTTTAATGCTTGGTTTGTAAGGCAATAGGGCTGTCCTATCGGCTGCAGTGTTTGTTGTGGCTCGTGGACGCTATGGCAACTCTTTCGCCTCATACGGTTTTATGTCCTCGTCTTTGTTATTCTTTGTGTCTGCCGATTTATTCTGTTGTTTTAGTCTCACTGTCTTATGTACAGCGCCAGTATATGAAATGTGCTATACAAACAAAACAGTCTCGCCTTGCATTAAATCCAATAATTGACAGAATTTGTAATTGATCTAGCTTAAAATCTCACATGTGCACAGGAGCCATTCTGATACACAGACGTCATGAGCTCTCACATGTTTAGGCCTTTAGGAACGTATAAAACTGTACAGAGTTTTCTTTTTAAATTGTCTTTCTAGGAAAAGTCACGTTTTATTCTCTCTTTAAAGAGGATGAGGACATTTTCCTCCTCAACACAAACATTGTACCAACAGTGTTGTAATGTGAACTCAGTTTTACCCAGGCTGCTTCCACCATCAGTGTACAAACAGTTCAGACTGCCAGTACCAGATTATTCATCCTCCATGTGTAATCAAAGAATGTGAATTCCTCAAAGGCAAGAATGCAGTAACATCTTAACTGAATTTTCTTGTTAAAGGGAGCGGCCCCATGCCCTGACAGGTCGTATGCTGGTCTCTTATGGTCTTTTGCACACTTTTATCTGAAGCGGTCTAACAGGAGAGAGGCATCACCTTGTACTCAGTCCCAGTTCAAGGTTAATTCATGGGAATCCAGGAAAACAGAAGAGAAGACGCCCACTGGGGAGGACACGCCTAATGGGCTGACTGATTCTGCTGACACAGACATGGTGATGTCCGGCCAGTCCATATGATCCATGTTGGCGTTCTGCAGGTTTAAATCACAGGGCGGAGTGTCCAAGTCCATAATGTCTAAAGGTGAGTGGCAGTGCAGCTCCTCCATCAGCTTAAGTGTTTGTGGCTCACTGTCAACCCCAAGCGTGGTATCCATGAGGGTTTCCAGGGCCACCAGGGTAGTTAAGGGATTAAGGGGAGCAGCAGGCACCTGGGCCATTTGGACCAGGGCCGGAGGGCGGGATAACACTGTGTTGATGGGAAGGGTGGTGACACTAGCTGTCACAGGAAGAGGCTTGCCCAGGGTGGGAGGATCCTGTCTTGCGAACGGGGAAATCTCTAAAAATCAAGAGCGAAATATAAAGTGTGTTCAGACAAATTTTATCATAAATAGTCACGGTGCTCTGAAAAGAAGCTTCTGTGTTTCTCACCACCGCTCTCAATCAACACTTCAAACAGGTCGTCCATATGCTGGCTCGCTGCAGATGGACCCTGCACGGAATGAAGAATAACAAAAGTCTGAGAGACCACAGTCACTACACAAAGGATACACTGCAGTGTATTACACGTGTACTGTGCTCTTCACCTGGACTGTTGTCAGCATGCTACGGGTCTGTTTAATTGCATCTTCATAAGGGGGCGGGTCTTTACATTTTGACACGTGGTCTGTGAATTGTGGTTGTTGCGAGATCAGAGCTGCTTGACTGGGACATGGAGCCTGGACCACAGAAAACAACAAACTCTTACTTCAAATTCAAATATCATACATCAAATTGTACTGTGAACACAGTGAACACAGGTCTGCCTCTACCTTGTTTGCAGGGCATTTAGGGTCTTCCTGGCTAGAAGCGCCCCCTGCTGGACTTACACTTGTTGGGATGGTGTTGATTAAGTGCTGCGCATCTCTCTGACACGTCTGTGGAGAGATTTGGAGTACAACAGCACATTCAGTTACCCTGAGCTGTAGCAACACACACACACCATATATGATCAATAATGGTCTATTGGGGACAAAAATAGATATATCAATATTAAAGTGCATCATTCAGCATCAGTCCACTTGTAGGTGTAACTGTAATTGAATTGTCTGGGTCCTCTCCATCTGAAATATGACTAATGTTCACCACTAATGGCACCACTTGTTGGAGTTGTTTGCCATTTGTCCAGCGTGAGCTGTTGGTGCTGTTGACAGTTCTGTCTTGATGTTGGGCTTAGAGTACAGTGTAGACAGGGGGCAGTCAGGACACTGTTGTCGGCCCTCACTCAGCACCTGCTGCAGTAACCCAAACCTCCCCAGACCATCTTTTGATGTGATTAGGAGAGGAATTTGTCACCCAGCCGAGGCCTGTTATTACTGAGGCATCATGGGAGACAAATTACCCCTGGCAGTGTGTCAAAGATGTGAGGGAGATAGTTCTCTATGAAAAACACACCGAAATATGACATGATGTATGGTTACACTGAGCCATTGCAAATAACCGATCTCTGACTTGCCAACTGAGCTGATGTAATATATTTGAAATAAAATATTAGGCATCATTTCAGGTGCATACACAATTCTCATATATGCAGGAGCAACTATTAAATCAAGGCCTGCAGTGAGGACCAGGCAGAAGTGGAATACGTATGAAAGAACATTTGCAATGGAAAAATAGCCAATTGTAAATCAAATTCCTGCATTGAAAATTCTACCTCTGGTGAGGAATGGTTAGCGTGATATTTAAAAGTTTGAGGCATCTAATTCGCAATAAAATCAATATAGAAACAACTGAATAATAGCAAATGGTGAAAAGTATCACATCAACTAATAAAACTCAAACTTAAATTAGAGTTTTTCATGAAATGTTCATCATATCAAATCCATGTGACCTTACACTACAAAGTGAGTTTTTACCCACAAAAAACATCCTTTGACTTGTGCAACTCAGGCTAAATCTAAAATCTTAACCTGCAAGTAAGTAACTGCAGCTGTCTGATAAGTGCAGTGCAATGAAAAGTAACATAGTTTCCCCTGAAACGTTGAGCGGTAGTGGCACAAAATGGAAATACTCAAATAAATTCTAGGTATGTCAAAACTGCATTCCAACATATTCCTTGTCTTGAGGTAGCTTCTGTGATTAATGAGAAGTTAGTGTAAGTGTTACTTACCTTTGTCTTGGGCTGTGTCTGAGTGCTGCATTGCTGTTGCAATGTTGCTGAGCTCTCTGTTTTTTGTGGCTCCTGTCCAGGAGTCTGAATGAGGCCTGTGGCTGCACTGCTGTCAGTGGTGTGTAATTTGAAGCCGTCGCTTTGGAGCTGAACAGTGACCGCTGAAGCAGGGAGAGATGGAGGCAGAAGGATCTGAGCCCCAGCCTGGACATTCTGCAGCATCTCGGGCTCTTTGAGAGTTCGAGGCTGCTGTTGGTGGCCGATGATGAAATGATCTGGTGGAGCAAATTGACCCGGATCTGCTCCCTCCTCCTGTTTGACCATAGCCAGCAGACCGGGGGAGCTGCAGGTAGCTGAACAGTTTGTGGGGCTCCAGTTTTCCTCTTTAACCTGGACGGAACCAGGAGAGTTGAGCTGAGATGGAGAATCTCCATGCTGACTTCTCTTCTCCACCTCCAGCTGCATCTTTAGCTCCTCCACCAGCCTCTGCTCCTGTTCCAACATCTTCATCAGTTGCTTGATCTGACGTTCCTTCTCGTGTAGACGCTTGTCCTTCTCTGAGTCCTTCTCATTGGACCTGGTCTCCGTGGGAGTCTCCTCTCGCAGAGATCGCTGCGGGGAGCTCGTACAGGAAGCAGTGTCCGAGAGCTTGCATGGACTTCCTGACATAGCACGCTCCTCTATGTCCATACTGGACACCTTGGAGGCCACTGGGGACATTGGTGGTGTTAGCCTCTCAGCAGGTATCTCCATGGTGGTACCAGTCTGCATGTTGGAGTTCTCCTGATACAACTTAAGCCTCTCAATCAGCTCTGTTTTGGTGCCAGAAACAGGTAAAGATCGGAGTTTCAGCTCCATTTTCAGCTCAGCAACCTGCAAGGATAAATACATTACGACACAATAGCCACTCTTCAACACGCTTGATGTGCGTTTGGTCAGACAGCGATGTGTCACCTTCATCTCATCCAGATTGGCTGGTAAATGATAGGGCTTGCCGTGGGTCTCAGCATGATGGGGCCGCACAGGGGCAGTGATGGCGGGTGAGACCAAATGTGGGCTGAATGCAATGTTTCTACTGAGAGCGACGCCTGAACAGCTGGTTTGTCCCTCAGTAGCTGGTCTGTTGTAATAATACAAGAAGAAAAAGGGAGTACAGATGTGAGTGAATCTAGGCCAGTACCCATTTTTCACAATCAAGAGCTTCTGTGTAGGAAGCAATGGGCAGGAAATGTATTTGAGACACACTACAGCTGTGGTGACCTAGAAATGACAGATAGTCTCACAGGTGCGACCTCTCCGATGGGGTTGTTGAAAGAGAATATTTAAATAAGGAGTTAACACTGAAAGGAGGCAACTGTTGCGACCTGGGGTGGTTAGTACAGCATGTGCGATCAATTCATCACATTATCAGCCCAGCAAAATAAAGGTAGGCTTCATGACAGAGCCAAATCATATCTCTGTGTCAAAGGAGGGTTTGTGAGAGTGCAGTCATACTTGAGCGGGGCAGCCAGAACGGCCTGGTGGTTGTACCGCTGCTGCTGCTGCTGGCTCAGGATTTGCAGCTGGAGGAACTGCTGCTGCTGCTGCAGGAGGCGCGCATAGGCAGAATTCATTGGCGCTTCGTTGGGCTCCTGCTTCTGGTCTGGGGGAATGTACTGGTGATACTTCAGCTTTTTCACCCGCGGCTTGGCCTCTTTGCTCTTTTTGCTGCGGCTTTTATCACCAAGCGTCTTGGACTGGCTCTGCTGCAGAGTACAACACGAGGGAGGGGCCGGTTAAAGACCTGACAGGACCATCTGGAGGATATTTCTTCATTCGGATTGATCTCAGTCCAGTCCAGTAGATATCAGTCAGGAAAGTGAACACTGCCAGTAGCAGGCTTGGAGCTGCTGTGAGTATTTTACAGCTTTAAGTGCATAGGTGGAACATTGTTCTGACTCAAAGTACAGGATGAGGATATGGGTAGTGGAAATGGATGTGATGTGGCCCTTATTGTTTTACCACCTGCAATTACCGGATACACATGAAAATGGTTTGGCATATGAAAAGCAGGTCCGAGATATGAAAACACGAATTCAAGTTGGTTTAACAATCACCAACTTGGCTATTTGTTAAACTAATTCCCCGGTCTTATTCCAAAGGAGGGAGAGTTCGTCTTACACTCCAAGAGCAAAACAGGATTATGATAAATGCACAATTTATTGTCCACTCCCCTCTTTTGATTCTGGCTTACATTTTACACAGCCTGCCCTGAGTAAGGAAAACGAGCCTGTCATCTGAGCGTAATTGAAGACTAACTGTGGCTGGCAGTTTAAAGCCCCTGGATTTGTGAAAGTACTTTAAACCCTGTTGTTCTTTGAACTGCACTTGACTTGGATGAATGCTGGCTTTCGGTTCACCTATAAACCGAAGTGATTTTTAGTGTGACAAAACACAGACGTGCTGTTTTCTACTGGCACGGTGTCTCATCAAAAACCCACAGTAAATAGATTAGGGTCAAGTAGCAGAGTTCACGTTCGCGGCAGCTGAGTATGAAATGTGGAGACGCAGTGTAAACTCGCTGGAATTGGAATGAAACAAACTGTTTAAAGAATGTTTATTCTAATCGTGCAAGACTTCAACCTCTTCAGCTGCACGTACGCAAGCAGCACGCAGAGACGACTGTTCGCTCAAGATCGGATCTTAAATCTCACCTTCACAAGAACGGGCCCTGCTGTGGAAGTGGAGACAACAATGGTGGTACACTTAGGTGTGGATGACTGGCGGTTGCTCTGTTGGTCACTGATGGTGGAGACAATGTTGACTAAGTCTGATGTGGGTGGAGACTGCTAAGATAAGCATAAACAGATAAAAACCACATGAAGCACTCAGTAAGAACAGAGGAGCTGCGTTACCTGTAAATCATCATCCCACGCTGGACAAGCATGCAAATCAACTGGAAAAAGCACAGTCAGATGGACCGAGCAGTGACTAAAGACCGAGAGCAAGATTGAGCAAGAAACATGGCAAAGCTCCATAAACACAGTGTGAGTACAGGAAAAAGTCTGTCTCGAAGGGATTTTTTTCACATAAATCCACTTTTACTTCTTTACTTTGACGTGCATTCTTCGCGTCAAGAAGATGTCAACGTTTTCATCTGCTTGACACTGACAGCTCACATGTCGGTGGAAGATGCTGGCCTTTGCATGCAGCGGTGCATCTCACCTGCATGGGAGAGTTTAGCTGAGAAGACGGGGGAGTAGCCTCGGCCCCCGCAGGCTCCTTTGGCGAGCCGGAACTGGAAGATTCTTGACTGGAAGGCTGGTCTGGAGATAAAGCGTCGCCGCTGTCCTCGTCGAAGTTGTAGACATCGAGCGTCTTAGGGTGATTCGCCTTATCGTCTGCAGGGCCAGTATCAAATTAGCACGGCTCAGATTATGATTTATTTTCACCTGCGGTACTCTACATTGTCTGTAAGTGAGCGGTACATTTTGTAAAATTGTCAGAGTAGCACTTTAGGATTCTGCCACACAATATCAAAAAAAGTTTGTAAATGCCGTTGGCCCAGGTCGACAGTTAGGGAATAATAATAATATAATGATTATCTACCAATGACCTCCTTGCCCCCAGTGTCCATAGGCAGGATGTTCTTCTCCACCAGCTCCATAGGACCAGGACGCTGGGCAATCTTCTCATTGAGGTCATCAGTCAGTCTGGCTTTCTTCAGCTTCATCTGTGTGGCCTGCAGGGAGGCCTCAGCTTGTGTCTCTGATAAACACACGCAGGATCAACAGTTATGATCTGCTCAGACGGCTGCGTGACTCACCGCAGGCTGAACTGGACCACACAAAGGTCCATGTACTTCAACCGCATTTATCTGGCTGCAACAAATTGAACGGGGAACGAACACAGCGAGATGAACATGCGGCTCATTTGTTTGCCTTATCAGACAGCAAAGTTACCGTGTAGGATGTGCATACGCAGCAGGTCAGAGCGCACAGGTCTGCTGCAGAGCTTGTGTTTTAAGAAGTTCCCAGTCTGTTGAAAAGAAGAAGAAGGAGCTGAGTTTGTCCAGTTGTTTGATTTGTATGTTGTTATGTGAGGTGATGTTCGCGGCTGATGTCTTACCCTGGCTCTCTCCAGGCTGCGAATCTGCTCGTGAAAGGCAGCAGGTGTTTTCAGAGCTATGAGAGAGTGAATGAGAAACATTCAGAATTTGTGAGCAACATGAGGTCCAACTAACGTTTTCACAGTTTTATCGCTGATTTTCATTTTGATTTATCTCTATCTGGCTATTTTATCCTAAATCCATTCTTCTTTGGCTTGCTCCGTCATGTTAGCATCCTTTTAATCAGCATGTGAGTTATTGTCAACAGTGACCTCCAGAACAACAAAGACTCTGCGTAAAGCTTTTCTGTTTTGCTGACACATCAACGTGAGGGAAATAAGGTGAACTGCTATTTATTTCCACTGTATACATTGACCGTAATGTATACTTTTAGCAGTTGGAATTTATCAACAAATTCCCTTATAATTAGGACCAGTTTATTATTTGTGACTATAAAACCTTGTAAACATGCCATCTTGCCATAATACTGAATCAATCAATCAATATTACCAAACAAGCCACAGATTTATAGATATATTTATGTTTATGTCATGGAATAAGAAAACAAAGATTAAATGCAATCTGAGCTTTTAATACCAAACATTTAGCATTAAATAATCTCTCTCTCTTTATATATATATATATATATATATATATATATACAGTATATACTCTATTAAATATGCTCTCAGTTCTCCTACAGCCTCTGCATTAATTAATCAGAATCAGAGTATCCGGGTGTTGCCAAGTAGGTTTTCATATAGGAGGAATTTGCTGCGGCATGCATGCCGGTGTATAACAGTAGACAAAGTACAAGAAAGAAATAAAGGAGCTGTACAGTTTGTGCAGTTTGTGCAAGAGCTGAAGCTGACCGCGCACGATGCTGCAATAAAGAAAATACATTTAACAGAGGTTCAAGAGGAGCATCTGAGGAGAGGAAATGATTGATCGGTTCTTGAAACAAGAGAATCACTTGTGGTTGGGATGGAATGAGCTCTTATTTTGAAGGGAAGGCTCCTCAAAGCTAAAGCAGACTCCGTCTTTCTGCCAACTGCTTTGTTCCAAATGAAAGGGGAGATAAAGATCATATCCACTAAGTAAACACTGCTACATTCGCAACACTTAATGGTTTCTGTTTGACTAGGAGACCAGAGAGGGCGGCGAGAGAGTTAATAATACATCGTTGAGATATGTGAACAAAGTATCAGTTGTAGCATATAGGATGTGTGGTTTTTGTATTACACCCTTGTAGTTGACAAATCAATATGACGTTCTTATGTTTAACCTTTTCCCCTCTGTGGTTACCACCAATGGCCCCATCTTCATAAGTTAGTTTCCATTTAAATTCAAGTGAAATGTCTTAAATGTCCAAAGATACCAAATATATGAGAGCACATTCTGAACAATTTGGTATAAATTGATTGCAAACACACGAGAGAAGATTAGAATAGATGACATTAAGGGAAAATAAACAGCTTAAGGGTTAACATTATGGATTTTAGGATTCTTTTCAGCACAGCTTCTCTAGAAATTGTTCTTATTATTACAGTGTATACTCAATTTTAATGGGTTTCTAATGTGAAAAGGCTAATTAAATGTATCCTAAGGCCTTTAAATATCCCTAATCTGTTGTCTTGAAGGGTCTGATTCAATTTATAAGTGTTTAAGGGGTTAACCAGGTTCATCTCAGTTTTTTCTGTCATGGGCTATGGGTGTCATCAGCACTCTCTTTGACGATTGAAGTATATTTTAACAGCGGTCGTTTTGCATGAGCGTGGCATTAATAAATCAAAGTTCCTGGGAGTCAAACAGGAAATGTCCATTTAGCTGATTAAAGTAGCAAGATTGTCTCCAGCTGAGAGTTTGGTCATCTGGACTGGCTTGCTGACTCGTCACCCTTTTTATGATGAGCTGTATTTTGCCTGAAGAACAGTCCGGCCGGGATGGGAGGTCACTCTGAGGAGTGTGTCAGAGGAGCAAAGAAAAACATTCCTCCTCTTCAGCGAAACCTCGTTGCATATTTGCCAGAAGTCTGTACGTGTGGGAGCAGCAGAGTGCAGTAGAAGAGGATGACCTTGGAGGTTTCCCACCGAGGAGGTGAATGACCTCTAAAGGCCCAGTCACTGACTCATAAAGCCGCGTGGAGCCAGGGGAGGAGGCGAAAGGTCAACTGTAGAAAGGCTGTCCAGAGGTTCAAGAGATCTTTTTTCTCCCTCTACCTCTCCAGCTATCCACATGATTTGGTTACAATGTTTCTATTTTATTATCAGCTCATCTATCTTATCAGACAGGCGCACAACTCGGACGCAGCGAAAGATTCATGATAATTCAGCCAGGACCTCTTTTCTCAGATCAAATAAATGTGGAGGTGGAAGGTATAGGAGCTACATATCATGTGGAAGTTGAATTACTGCTGAATATTTTGGAATGCATGGTGTGGTTTGACATTTTTAAGGTGAACACTCTGCGCTCGTCTTATTCTTTTTCTGTGCTGTTTTATCTTCCATCCCTCCATTATCTATGCTCCTTATCCATGTCAGGGTTACGCTGAGGCTGGAGCCTATCCCAGCTGTCAATGGGCATAAGGGGGACACCGTGGCGGGTCGCCAGTCTATCACAGGACACATACAGACAGACAACAACAACAACAACACACTCCCATTCACACCTATGGCAAATTTACATACTCCAAGTCACCTGAGCTGAATGTCTTTGA
>OMNV01007591.1:0-72925 GCA_900303265.1 Brotula barbata
GTGCATGGTATTCAGAGGGTTCCCTGAACCTCATCGTTTGTCGCTAATTTCCTTCCTGTTTCACTCTGTCTTCACTTCCTGTCAGCTGACTCAGCGGGAGAATCTTAGAATCTTGATCAGTCAAACATCTACTAACGCCTCACACTCACCATTATTATCTATTCGGATTACGCTGTTAACAGAATTTTATATATACTTATAACATTTAAATGAAAGTCTCTCTCTCTCTCTCACTCTCTCTCTCTCACTCTCTCAATGTATATGGGTGTGTGTGTGTGCGTTGGTCTAAGAGGTCATGCAATTCAACCACAAACACTAAACTACACGAGAGAGAACGACAGCATCAAGCGGGGGTGGAACGGCAGAAAAGAAGGCAGGAAAAGAGATACAGTCAGACAACCAGAGAACAAATGTGAGCAGAGATAAAGACATCAAATAGAGAAAAAGGAGGAGAAAACAACACTAGGTGCAGAGTGAGAGAGACAGAAAGAGAGATACGGACGGGCAAAGTTGCGGAAAGAGAGACAGAGAGGGAGGAGGGGAGGCAGAGAGATAAAGATAGCTAAAAGGAGGGAGATCCGTCAATGTTTGTTTCCTCAGGATGTGGTTACCACGACGACAAGCGGCAGCGGCAACATCATTACCCACTGGTCCCCTCTGACACCTGCAAGTGTGTCTTTGTGTGAAAGTCAGGGTGAGCGGATGAGCGCGTGTGTCTCAGAGCAGTGACTAACTGAGTGTGTGCATTCACTTTGTGTTGGTTTTGGAGACTGTTGGTGAGAATCATTGTGAGCGTGTTTGTGTGTGTGCTCGTGTGCGTGTGTCTTATCTGCATCACAGATAGAGTGACAAAGAGTGTGAGAGAGAGAGAGCAAGTGTGAGAGACAGAGAGAGAGCAAGAGAGAGGAGAGAGAGAGAGAGGAAGAACTTTATACGAAGCTGAAAATCTGAAAGGGGGAAATAATCAAACACTCAAGACGGCCTCGCAGAGAGGTAACGGAACCATAACAGGCAAAAAAGAACAAACAATGAGGAGACTCGGAAGAACTACAGCCTGAAAGCAGAAAACATGAACAGGGGAGGACCGACGTATGTGAAAAGGAAATTAGATGCCAAAGGCGGGTAAAAAAAAGACTTGAAAAACGATAATTATCTCTTCACTTTCTCTTTCTGACTCACTGTTCTATGTAGCACAGAGTGTAGTTGGCAAAAAGATAAGAACGGACTGAAGACTTGATGAAATATTCATGTGTTTGAATTCAACTCGAATGGGTCCTTTGGTGTTTTACCATAGTTTTTGTATTGTTCTGGTATTTTTTGACTGTACAAACAGAAAAGAGCTTGGTTACGTTGGACTTTGTTTAGAGGAAACTAGAAAGAACTTACTTTGTCTTTTTGGCCATTTGAATGGTTTTTCCTGTCATGTCTGTTGAGTGTGACATCCACACCTTGGTTAAGGCTGTTACGTTACCTTAAATTATGACTGATACCACATCACATTTTCATCTTGTTATGGAACCCGGCGTGTTAACATTCTTTGCAAAATCAGTCATTTTTCATGATTCTGGCACAGTAATTATTCTTAGTCTTATTCTGTCCGGTTTGTAAATCCCGACTCCTGGCTCTACATATTAAGCAACATAAGCCTCTCCAGAAGGCCTCACATCTGTGAGGGAGGCCCTTACCGATCTTTCAGATTGGTGTTATTTGTACTGAAACAACTTAAAATAGTTACTACGCTGACATCTGTGTTTTTCAACAAATTGGAAAGATTGGAAAGAAGCTTTTGTAGGAAATATAAAAATCTGCTCGGCTGTTTGATGCTGTGTAATATTTTAACCGTGGCTTTAACCCACGCTCACTTTCTCCATAGGCTGCCAAGGAAAACAAATAAAGCCATTATGGAGGATCATCCATCCACCCATACCTTCCCCAACCACCACCACCACCACCACCACCCATCGTTTCACCTCACCCTGCCCAGCCTTCAAAGCCCTGAAGTGGGATACACATCCTCACAGTCCCCCCTCGATTCCCTGGAGCAGTTTGGAAGTCAAGAGGAAGAATCCACAACATCATTCCCAACTTCAAGCACATCTTCCGGAGGGGGGCGGAAGAGCAGCGGTGATATAGACTTCTCAAACATAAGTAGTTTGGATGGCAGTACCAGTTTTGGTGCTCAGCTTGATGGCGGTTTAGGGGGGCCTTTTGAGGACAATTGGTACAGTAAAGAAGAGGATGTTTGGGAAGATGGGGAGAGTTGTCCAAGTGCAGTGGGTGATTTTCAAACGACGGGTGGTTGCTACGGTAATGCTAGTGATGTTTACACCAGGAATTGCATCAGCGGTGATGTAAGCAGTGACAGAGTCAGAGTAAATGGTAAAAATTATGCTCACCTTAGCTGTGAGGCCAGAAATGAGGCAGTTTACAATAAAGAGATGTACAGAAATGTAAACAACTGTAGACCAGATTCCAGAGCACATTTTGGAAGAGATGGTTTTGGATTCAGCAGTGGCTCAGGTGAGGATCAATCTCTGCCACTAGACGTGGATCCTGGGCCCTGGATGAATATTTTCCCCACAGGTCATGCTCCAGGCCTTGGGGAGGGCAGGTGGAGAGATGGGACATACACTCAGAAACTGGACTCCTTCTCTGATGCTTTTCTCTCCAATCGGAGGAGAGGATTCTCAATGACTGCTAGTGGGGATCAGGAAGTAATCATGGGAAATAGAGAAAGTCCAGGATTGGTCACCTCAAGACACAGCTGTGCTTTTGATTCACCACTAGACTCTGACCCCCTTTCCTACTCCTCCTCCTCTCCTGTTCCATCATTTCCTTCTCCTCCCTCAGCAGCTCACCTCATGTCCTCCGTTCTTAGTCCTCCTCCCACACCTTTACCTCCTATCCCTGTCTCTCCATCCAAAATGGATTCTCCAAGTGCATCTGGTGGAGGTGGACATGGGGGAGAACCACTAAATATGCTCCAGTTTTTCCCATCCCATGTTCAGTCTGTGACACCTGTCCATCCCGCTGGAATGATCTGGAAGTTTCCAGTGCTTACTCCCTGCTGTAAACCGTTGTCAGGTGATCCCATTGGCAATGAGGCCAACGTACGACATTCCCATGGTGGTGACTATGGCAACATCACAGGTAGGACCATTTATGTAAAGCAAAACGATTCAAATAATGCTGAAATACTTTTCTCACTGCTGATTTCGCTTTTCCAGCTCCACACAACATCCGGCAGACTCCAGAATCATCTTTCATCAAGTCCTCATCCTACCGTCCACCCCTCCAACCACCCAGACCCCCGTGTCCATCCAGGAATCCATCCCGCCATCCTGCCATTCATCTCCCACTTCTACGCCCATCTCAACTCTTTGTCCAACATTATGAGGCGACTGAAACTACCACTCCTCTTAAAGCGCGCCAGAGAGTAAAGAATGGAGGACAGGTACAACAGTTAACACTCTATAATAAAACGCAGAATAATATATATTCATGGGGACACCAAAGATGGCATTTAAAGCGCATCGGTCCAAAGTGATTGTACAAACTTAACATGAAGCACCTGGGAATGAAAAAAAAAAGACCAAGTATTGTCGTGTTCTGATTCTAGGGTTGTCATGTTTGCAAATCTTTATATTTCTATCATCACCAAAACCCCAAGAGAGCTGCAGATGATGCACAGAGGCAGCAGTCAGAGATAAAAATGGGTGCTGATCCAGAAGCTCTGTGTGGCTATGCTCTCATCTTAGATTTTCATTTCTGAATTTGCTAAATTATTGGTTTAGACGATTTCTAATATAAACCTATCAACATTTACGGCCAAGAATTTCTTTCTCATTATCCTACCAACTAACTTTTTGAGTTATTAGAAAAGGTAATGGAACATTTAGTCCCAAATTGAATGACTTTCTTCACAGGTTTTTCCTCTTAACTATAAATCTAAATGCCTTTTTATGATGTTTTTACAGCAACAATCCTCTCCAATCTACACTGGAACTCCATTTTCCAGTATGATTAAGTCCGGTTGGGGTAAGGGTAGGAGCCACTACACTCCTCCCCCTCTCCTCAATCCATGCCGCAAGGGCACCGGGCTCTACTCTTCCTTCATACCTGTCCATCACAGAGGGGACTTGACAGAAGGTGGAGAAGAGGCTGAGGAATGTGTATTACCGTGAGTCAACTGGTTCCCATTATCATTATTGTTGCAAAAGGATAAAAAAATCCAGAAACCATGATCTCAGCATGATATTGTTAATTATTTGTTTCTCTCCAGGCGTATCAATGTGGGTTGTGATTACCAGGCCGAGGTCCATCCTTTCATGCTGGAAAGGAAAGGATCAGGGGTGTCGTCATCTGATGTGGAGTCCCCCAGGGAACAGTTTATGTGGAAACCATGGGATAAACTGGATGAGAGTCCCAACTCACAAGACCAAGGTAAGAGGCTTTGCAACCCAGAACTTCTGGGAGGTCCCATTCTAAGACCACCATGAGGCGATCGTAACAGATTTAAAGTCATGAATGAATCATCAGCATTATGAGCAAGCCTTCAAGGCCGTACAATAAATATTGGATCAGATGTTTAATTATGTGTGTGTGTGTGTTTGTGTGTGTGTGCGCGCAGTGGAGAAGTTATTGATGATGTGTAGTTCCAACTGTCTACCTGGAGGAGGCAGTAACACAGAGCTGGCTTTACACTGCCTCCACCTCTGTAAGGGGAACACAATGGTGAGGAATGTTTATTTTCTTCGCAGTTTAAACTTTTATTGTGCACTTTTGTGACAGTTCTTCAGTTCTTATTCATGAATTTTTCCACATAATTATAGCAAGTCTCGTCCGTCATCCTTCTATGTTGTGTTTCCTTTCTCCGTCTCTCCTGCGCAGGCGGCTCTGGAGATGCTGCTGTTCTCACAGTCCTCACCAACAGGAGACTACCATTACTCAGGTGACCTTTCATCTTTCGCCTCCATCGAACTCTGAGGTTTTCATTACTTGCTAACTTGTGCATTTTCACATCATTTTCACATGAATTAGATTATGGCCTATTGTCACAAAAGAACGGTTTCACATCCTGGTAATGATTTATACAATATCACACCTGAAAGGTCCCTCTCACATACTTATGTATCTGCATATCCTGCCTATTTATACCACAGCTGCCAGCACCTACACACACACACACTATGAATCAAACAGGACTCTCAAGATTCATGAAAAAAATTAAAGCAATTCAAAGATGTATGCAGTTTCTACAGGAGCAATCCAAAGGTACCATATAAACTACAGGAGATCCAGTGGTGAATCCTGGCACTGCAAGATGCTACAAAATAAACTGTCATGTTTGTAGGATAATCCAAGGCTCCTTTTTTATCTCATATTGGTAAATGTTACCCGAATAATGACATCCAATCACACGGCTGTGCAGAGTGACCTTCTAGTTGTTTCTTTTCCTCATATCTCAGGCCCTCCTCTCTTTGTCTCTCGTCCCATAGGTAGCGATATATGGACAGACAGTGAAAGGAGCCTCTTCAGCGCAGCTCTGGGGACCCATGGGAAAGACTTTTCTCGCATACAGAAAATGGTAAAACTATTATGCATACATCTGGCAATACACCTTATAAAGTCTACACAGCATATTAACTCCTCTGTAATGTGCATTAATCAACATGTGATGCAACATGGGAAGTCAAACACACACCTTCAGCAGTCCTGTACATCACTTAGCCGACTATTGACTTTGTGTTATCACTGACTCCAGAAATGAGTGACCCAGTGAAAAAGCTGGAGAAGTATCAGTTGGGTCCCCAGTTTACATTTTGCCCAGTTTTTAATGAAAGATTTGGGAACATATATGGCAGGACGTTTGTCAATTTGTCCTCCAGCGCAAAAAAAAAGACACAAACACACAGAACTTTTTTAACCTAATTTAAATAATGTAGACAACATACATATATGCATCCTGTGTGTGTGTGTGTGCACATGTACTGCAGGTGAAGACAAAGACTGTGTGCCAGAGTGTTGAGTTTTACTACCTGACCAAGAAGCTCCAGGACAAGCAGCAGAAGCTGAAGGAGGAGGAGGAGGAGGAAGGCAGAAATGTGGTGCTGGAGCAGCAGAGGAATGTAAGAAATCTATGGAAGCAGCCGTTTTAGGAGTGCAGAGCTCAAGGATTTTTTAGAGTGGGAGGAAATGTCTTTTCTTATCTCTCATTAAGATGGAATTTCCCAGCTCAAACTCAAAAAAATCATGGCACTGTCACAGTGATTCTCAAAGTGTCACGTGGGGATGAGAAGCGCCCTCTGGTGGTATTCTGAATGACCGTGGAGAATCAAAACATCTTAAATTTATGGAAATTCCGTTGTAGTGATGTTTTTTCTGACAGTTGGCGATTTGTTGGGTAGGTGGTACCTGTTTAAGAAAGGCTGAGGGTGACTGCAAGAGGATAACCGTTTCTCAATAACATCACCCTCTTTCGGTTTCTGTCATTTCCTGTTTTCACATCAAGTGCCCTTTATTTCTCTGACCTTGGCCTGGCGTCTCTCTGTGATTTGTCTCCTCCAATATGAATGAGGCTTAATAGTCTGAACATTATAAATAAACACCTGTCAAATGTATAGGAAGATGGAGAATAAGGGTTCATATATACTGTAAAACCCCTATAATATCATAAAATCCAAGTTCTCTGGTTTGCTGTTTTCTTGGTGTGCAAGAAAGTATGGCTGTGTGCCGTGTTGTTCATCCATTTAAATGACTTCCATCCTTTGTGGTTTGGAATGCATTTAAACAGACCACAGAATGGTAGCTTACAATTGGTCCTGTCTTTGTAGGCAGAACACATCTCTCAGCCAACCGACAGACAGTTTGCCCTACAGAAGGCGGTTCCTGTGCCCTCATTGGCCAGCTTCTTCCCCTGCAAACTGTGTGGCAAGTGAGTAAGACAGGCCCTATCTTGATCAGAATCTCATGTAGTCTGGAATGTCACAACTCCCTCTCTCTCTGCCTTCTTTGTCCGTTCAGAATGTTCTATAAAATCAAGTCTCGCAACGCTCACATGAAGATCCATCGGCAGCCTCAGGAGGATTGGGTCGACAGGCAGCTGCAGCAGCAGCTCCGTTTTGTCCGCAGCCTTCCCACCAAGCACGTTCCCACCCAAGGCAGAAATATGCTCCCCCATGAGTCTCTTAATACAGTCTATTCCTCCTGTGGCCTGGCTGTAACATCAAGCAACAATGTCAATGCAGGCAGTGTCCTCAACTTTGGCTCCATAACCAGTAACTCCATTGTTCAGAATCATACTAGCACGCCGGCTCACAATGCTGCGGTCACATACAGTAATGACACTCATGCAAACTCTGCTCTAATCCCCACAAATGACTCTGGTGATTCTGGGGTAAAGCAAAGAGATCCCACCTCCATTTTACCTTTCTGGAGCTCGTTCGGATGCAGCCATGACCCTACAACCTTTTACTGTGACCCAGAGGTGAAGGATTCTTTAGTTGAGACAGGAGAGGTCAAAGAGGCAATAAACTGGCAGTAGGATTTAAGTACTTCTTTTGAGGGTTTTTATTGTATGGAGAGCCCTAAGATCTATTTTTGAGCATGTAAAAAAATCCATCTATCTCTCTTTTGTAAATTTTGTACTTAAATGTATATAAATGTTTCCTATGTATTCAATAATTGAATTAAATTTTATAATCTTGTGGTTGTTTTTAATATTGTGAAGTCAGCCTATACCCACGCATACATACACACACATGCGCACAGACTCACACAGCTTGTTCTCGGGTTTGATATAACACTTAATGGGCTAATATTGACTCAAGCAACCCATCTCTCCCCCATACTTGTCTGACCAGAAGTGATCTGTTGATGACTAACTACAGCGTCAGTGTGGAAGTGGGTAAGTGTGTGTTTGCATGCTGCCGTGCATGGGGAAGATGTGAAATGAAATATACACAAAACATGCTTCAATATGATGTCTCTAAGAGACAGTTTTCTCAGGCTTAGGCCTTCATGTTGTCTGGATGAGAACATCTGTGTGTGGGACTCGTAAAACATGATCATTATCCAGATTACGCCTGCATTATGATTAAATCTCTCCAGGTTACCTACTGATCTTCATCCAGTTTTTATAATGAATTGTGTGCACGTTTACGCCTTTCGTTAACATTAATGCTTTGAATGGGACCATGCTGTTGGACGGTGATCTCAATGCGGTGGGCATTCTTTACTTAGTTACTTTGCTCAAGATAACATTGTAAGCGTCTCTCCGTTCATGTATATCTACCGCACAGTATGTCCTTGCGAGTATCCAAGTTAAAACAGCCGTGTATGTGTAAGCCTCTTCAAAGGAGTGTGTGCTTAACTGTAAATTTCTTTGAGACTCCACCTGTTAAACACAGATTGCCCTTCTTTCTCCCTTGCTTACTCCCACCCTTACTGTCTAACACGGCACTGCCCAACTCTGAACATTGCGTAGTGACTATGATAATAAAATAAATGCAGTATCATTCTTACTCTTATAGTTGTTTATCTTTCTTTCCAGTCAGCTTTTACGCAGGATTATTCAACATTCTGTTATAACAGATGAAGGACTGATTTTATCCCTGGTGGTCTTTTTTGCTGAGGTGTATAGTTTTAGAAATCTCACTTTAATTTTGTGTGAAAGAGTGTGTTTCTCTCTACTCCTAGGAGCAGCAGCATCCAGGAGTCCTGAATGTAGGCCTGTAGGAGAGAGAGAGAGAGAGAGAGAGAGGAGAGAGAGGAGAGAGAGGAGGGGGGCACAGAGACAGAATACAGAGAAACAGTACTGTTGTCATTCATGGTGAGCAGCTGACTGAGCCTATACTGACTCTAAACTTCCCCTCTTTCCACTTTCTGCTTTTCCTTTCTTCCTGGTTTCTGGTTCACCTTTCAGTCCTTTCATTATGCAATACCATGATTAACCTAGCCATAATGACAGTTCACGATCACACCCAATGTCCCTTTAGGAGGAACACAGTTCAGAATGATTTGATGTCAGTTTGAAAACTCAGATAACCTCACTTATTGTGAGCGAACTTAATGCCACGTAATAACAAGTTGCAGGACAGGAATGTTGGCAGATGAGTACCAGGAGCACAGATTGATGTGTCAGTTCTGATGTTATCTTAACTGTCTTTCAGACGTACAAAAAGGGGAATGATTTCACAGTTTGCCTGGTTTAACAACTAAAAGCAAATAATTGAAAGTAACTGGTTCAAGCCAAATAACCTGGCCTGGCAAAGGTGTTTCCGAAAATGAGTTCATTTTTAAGATAAAGCACATGTTGGCAGTAGCAGCCTTCTGTCATTGACATAATGGGAATTTGTGTCTCTAATTGGCACACACAGACGTGGCATTGTGAAAGAAACATATTATTTTCCTCCATCCATTATAAATACAGCTTTTCCGTGTGAGTTAAATCTGCAGAGACTTGTAAAGAGACGTTCTCATGTAAGGACAATATCTATTACTTCGAGGTAGGAGTGGTCAACGGGGTGGTGTGCCAAAAAAATTCTTTCAGCCTAGCCACAACATGGCCTAGCTGCAGCAGCACTGGTGAGGTAACGATTTGGCACGCTGTGGTTGGCCCACTTTATGTCTTGTTTTAAAAGAGAACCTATGAGAGGATGAGGTTCAACACAGCCTTCAGGTGGCTGCCTGTGAATTAAGACAGAGAGAGAGAGGGAGGGAGAGAGAGAATCAGAGAGAAAGAGAGAGAGAAAAAGAGAGAGAGAGAGAGAGAGAGAGAGAGAGAATAGATATGATAGAAAGATATGAAGCATAATACGACTAAAGTTCACAGACAAAGACAAGCAGTGAGAGCTGAGAGAAAAAAGGAAAAGCGGGAGGGTCACGTAAAAAATGGGTCAAGGATAAAACATATTGTGGGTCATCTGGGGTGACCTACATTTGATCCCACTGTAGCTATGAATGTGTTTTATCAGAGAATATTGTTTCTGATTGAGTGACATGTGATTACCTGTTTGAATACATCATTGATTGGCACTTCATTACCGACGGAGAGGTAAATCAAGCAGAGTTTGAATATGTCCTCTTAGGAATGTCACTGACACAGACTCTGTTATCGGGAACAGATAAGAGAACAAACAAGAGCCAACGAGAGAGACAAACACACACGTCTGCGTACCTATCAGGTCTGCATTTGCGTCGTAGGTGTTGCTAAACATCTGCCTTGCATCATTACTTGTCAATGTGGATGGATGACATGATTTTTTTTTAAGCAACAAACATTATTTTCCTCTGATAGAGTCAAATTTTTGGTTGGGAACTGAAATCAGGAAAAAATGACATCATAAATTTAAGTCTTGGTGCTCTGGTTTGTTGCTGTGTAGCTTTGTCCCCAACTTTTTGGTGGACATTCATTGGAATATCAAAACAGTTTTATGGCATATTTCCCCTGTGAATGAGGTCGAGTTAGCGTAAAGACAAAGAGTTAGAGTTAGAGAGTGATGTCTGTGTGTACTGGGTAGCTCCTGTGAGAAAAAGTATGCTTGTCTATTGTGCACTTCACAAAGACCCGTTTTGAGAGCTGGTAATCAGATGCCTCCCTTTTAACTCGACCTTTTTTCTTTTTTCTTTCATTCTACCATCAGCATTTAATTCCTCTACACACTTATACTGCGTAGTGCTCGAAGAGTTCTTTTGAAAAACAGATTAAAAGAAAGATTTTTCGGTATTTTTGCATCCAAAGTTTTGTTATTCATACATAATTTACATAGTTACTTGTGTTGGGTGTACTTTTATGACGATGATAATAACAACAACGACAACAACAACAACAACAGTAAAACTACTTCTACTACTACTACTACTACTAGTACTACTACTGCAACTACCACTAATAAATCTTTTTTATCATTTGCATCCACCTTCATCTTTATTTATATTACCGAGATTAAATAAAATGAATAAAAATAGATTTATCGTATGAATTTATCAAATTGAACACCTTTAATCCCTTTTCTTCACTTTTCACTCTCTTAAATCTTACGAAAAAGCCTTATCTTTAAATTACCTTTGCTGCAAAAGTAAACATAAACCTGCAAGCTCATCGACAATTTTGTAAATCCTTGCTCTGCATGCACACGAAATTGTTCACTCAATCCCTGCTGTGATTGGATGAGTGATGAGATGGAGGCGTTTCCTATTACGTCATGTCAAAGAGAAAGATGGGATTTCAGCGATAGAGATAGAGGGAGAGAGAGAGAGAGACTTAGAGAGAGAGACCTAGAGAGAGAGCAAGAGAGAGAGAACGAGAGAGAGAGAGAGAGAGAGAGAGATTAAGGAGTGAGAAGCACGCGCAGTAGCGGCCTCATATCCGCCCGGACGGAGACGGACGGTGCCACCTGCTAGCTAAGTTAGCTGCCGTAGACGTTTAGCACATAGCTTCAGAAGCGTCGCTCCTTTCGCATAGGAGAGACTGAGCAAGTGTGTGTGCGTGACAGTGTGCGTGTTGACATCCCGAAGTCACTCTGCGTGCGCGTGTCTGCGTGGAAGAAGTGTGTGAGTGTGAGTGTGTGTGGCTGAGTGGGTAGGAATATATAAACCCCCTTTACTCTCTCGTCCTCTCCCGAACAGCAGCTTGTCTGTTGTGTTTCGGTCACAGAGGTTAGCAAACAAAATATAAACAGTTTTTGTTAGTCGAGCGTTTACATTCGGTGTCCGATTACTTGACAGCGGATACACATCATTTACAGATACAGCACCGACATGTGAGTACATACGGGTGGTGTGTGTGTGTGTGGACAGTGTGTAGTTAGTCCATTCAGCTTTTACGAGTGTTTGAATGGCTGCATCTGTTCTACTGTCAACGTGGTAACAGCTGCTGGTTTCCTGTATGTCATGTATGAGACAAATATACGTATACGAAGCTTTAATAGCTTTCATTGTTGTTTGTTTATTCAGCTAACTGCACTCCATGACTTCTGTCGTGGCTAGACCGAAGTTAAACTTCAAAGGAGAACAAGGAAGTCCTTAAACAAGCCCATGGCTGCATGGTGATGTACTAATGAATAGAGTGTAGGGGAAATGAAAGGCACTCATGTCTGTTCTACAGCCTGTGTAGTAGCGCAAATACCTTGCACAGTGGTATTAAAGCCACGTAAACATTGAAATGTATTGGACTTTGGGGTTTCTTTGGACTTTCAAAAACAGAATGCATTCATAAGGGGTGACATGACTTAAAAGTTTGGAAAGCAAGGTGTAAATGAATGGAAGAAAATACTGTACTTTAAACTTGCATAATACACTCCTGGCACTTGTGTCCGTCCATGTATGGACGTTATTATTTACACTTGTCAGATTTTCCCATTGATTCATTCTGTTGCAGAACTTTTTTCTCTGCACTTTCACCTTTTAATCAGTCTAACCTGTGTGTACCTTTGTATGCGTTCTGTCTCGTTTCTACTCAAGTAACCTTGACTCTGCTCTCCTATCTAACAGCTCAGGGAAACCCAGTGCTAGCCATGCAGCGATAACATGAAGGAGCAAATTATTCTCACATAAGCAGAACCTATAACTTTAATCAGGGATGTAATTAGAAGCACTTAAGCAGAAGAAAGGCAGCACAATATAAAAAGAACATTATGCCCTCGTATATGTTGGAGGCATGTCAGAATTACGAGTGCTTTGGTAGTCAGTACCAAAAAAAAAATGTTTGTAGTAGCATCTTGACTTGGTACTGCTGTCATGAAGGTGTCCTGACTGCACGCCAACAACGTAAGAAAGACCATGAGCTCAGCAGAAAATGGCACAGTATCGCTTTAGCATTGTGTGGCTAATGTTATGGTGGAAAATAAAACATTAAGAGTCTATCTAGTGGACAGCGTCCATCTCTCAACCATTGTCTAAACCTGGTCATTCGTCTCTGGTTTGTGGTGGGGTTTATGCCTATCCAAGCAGTCATTGGGTGAGATGCAGGTTACACTCTGGACAGGTTCTGTGGCCATTCTTTTCTCACACATTAATGTTGCATGACACAGCGTACGTTTCACTCTAGTGGTGTCGATTCTTTCTTTCTTCAGGACAGCGTGGTTGTAGGGTGATCACCTAGTGATCGAAGGGTTGCCGGTTCAATCCCTGGCTCCTCCATGCTGAAGGTCCTTGAGCAAGACTGTAACCCCAAAATGCTCTCGACAACCAAGTGGGCCTTGCATGGTTACCTCGGCTGTTGGTGTGTGAAGGTGTATATGAATGTGCAGCAAACATTGTGAAGCGCTTTTTATCCAAAGCGCTATAGAAATACTGTCCATTTACCATTTCAAAGTACTTCTAGGTTGGACTACAAGTTTTTTTGCCAAAGCCATTGTGTTAGTGTAGCAATTGTGCAGATGAAACACGGCCAATTAAAAAAGCACAGAAGAATTTAAGTCAGCAGTCAGTCAGTCTGGTATTTTGTTTTTGTCCACTGTTGTGTACACACCTATACATGTAAACTGTCACACCCCTACCATTATAAGCAGATTAGCAAGGGAACCTTGGAACAAATACTACTCTGTTGCCAAAAGTTGCCATCCAACATGTCAGAGGAAAGGAGGAAGCACAGCACATGTTGTGAGATGCTATTAGTGACTTTCATTTGAGCAGCAGACGTTTGGACAGCTATATTGTTTATGTGCAGGTAGTAGCTTGCCAGACAAAATAAGTTAGCATCGTGCTAAGTGAACCATAGCAAGCGAATCCATTATTTAATTATGAAACAGACTATATTTTCTAAGATTTTGTTAAATTGATGTTAGCTGTGACATTTGAAATCCACCAATGTCCTTGCAAGATGACAGATTTTCCCTAAGATGATTTGACAACTTGTTTCTTTTCTCAGTATCAGAATGAGGGGATGCTGACCTTCAGCAAGTACGGACACAATCAACCATACCAGAATTCAGATTCAGAGGCAAGAAAAACGGACAAAATAGTTAGAGGAGTCACATGCATGGGTCCGCTTCATGTCCACGCTGCTGTCTTTTGTTTGCTTTTTACTTGGTCATTATTTATTGTTGCAAAGCTGTGTTGACAATGGTCAGGAACACTTCCATTGCATTTTGTTGACAATGATGAAGGCGTCCAGTGGTCCCTTTCTCTGAGAGTATAAACCCAATTTGTTTAGCTCTAAGGGAATATCAAGTATGAACTGACATTCACAGTTACATTTACAGATACATTTCTTCTCCAGACTTTGAAATCAAACATTTCAAAGCCCATGAAATTTTCAGAAAAGACTTCACCTCTGAGACGAAAAGCAACAATTGAGCAGACAGCCTGAGTTCAACTGTGGTAATGGAAACATCAAACAGAAATCAACATGTTCATTCAAGGTTCTTTCAGCCCTAGTAGCTGTTATTTCCATTGCTACTTTTTTTTGCGAAACATTGGTGAATTTTAAGGAAGTTCAAAAGCAAATTTGCCATGTTTTCATTAAGTGGTGCCATGCGAATAAGCTTCGCTTTTCTCATTCTATAAGTCATAGTATTGATTTGGTATTTAATGTTTATACGTAACCACAGAACAGGCTTTTCACAAATTGTAGCTCTTGGGAATTGATAATGATTATATCGTCAAATCATCAGATCCTTCTTCCATATAGACCAAAGGCTCGTGCAAATGGCTACAAACCAACCAAATCAGCCTATTATTTAGCCCTGGACACTTAAGTCAAAACAGGATGAAGGGAATCCTGAAATTAAGGAGACGCATAGCAGCAAGTTGTATAATAATAATAATTTTTGGTACTTCTGGTACATACATATTCACTTATAACCTGCCTTTCAACATAATGTTGAATGCACTGATTGTCTAGTACTAGACCTAAATAAAGCTTCCTCACTGCTGATAGAACACTTTGTAACAAATGTGTTACAGCTTGTCTGTCAACAAGCTCTGGAACAAGTTATGCTTGCATCTGTAAAATATGTCTCCTTGAACACTCCTATAGGTGAGATAATTTGTATCACTTTTCAATGTGTCAGGATATTTTACCTCTAACAAAGTCTTAACAGTATATAGTATGTTAGCAGTTATACACAAATTGTGTCCAAATAGAAACAGATTTATCGAAAATACCTCCTTTAGTTTGACACACACTGTCTTCACAGTTGCTGTTTAGTGTCCCGTGCAGTTTGTTACCTCCTTGTGAACTGAAGAATTAAAATATTAATAATGTTTTCTAGTCAACACTGGACCTGATGTATTTCATAACTAGGGTGAGGTGGCTGTGTGGATTTGTGTCTAAATATGTGTGGAATCAGCCAACCAGAGAGGCTAAGTGCTGAACAAAGACAGAGGTGTTATTGTTGAGAGTTCGTAGTGCCCCAAAGGCTCTGACTGAGCGTTTACCTTTTGCATAGATATTTTTTTAATATTTTGTTGCATCTTTGCAGCAGCATTCACTGGCGTTCCTGTGGAGTACAGCGGCTTTTCTTTCTTTCTTTTGAACAGTCCTCCTGGCCTCCCAATTGCACACAACTGACTTTCTTTCACTGATATTCATTGAATTGAATTCATTGCTCTTGTGCCTGCACAGCGTCCCTTAACAGGAATAAAACAAGATAGTAAGACATTTCATGAGGAGCACTGAGTGATGATATGGTAGTCACAGCTCATGACGGCCATTGGCAGCTGTTTTACATCATCTATTATTAGAATATAAGTTATGATTGGCACAGCATACACTGTGATCAAAAAACTTTGGAGTTTGTGCAGAGATGAAGGTTAATCCCAACATCACAACATTTTCTTTAATAATCATTTTTCCCCCTCACCAAACAATGCATTGTTAGTAAGTTACTAAAAAGTGATTCCCACTGGTTTTGTCATTGTGCTAGGCATTTCCGTTTTATGTAGAGAATGAAAGAATGTAACCTAGGTTGCTGCACAGTTTTAGAAATGGGGCATAAAGGGCCACTGTACTCTCTTCCCTGTCTGGCTGTATTTCTGAGAGCTTTTCCTTTGTCTCGGTTCCCATTTGAGAGTGATAATGTGTGAATTACAATTTTGAGTTTGAATAATCTGAGTAAAGTCACATAACAGACCACAAAAAACACAAAAGAATGCTCTGAACCACAGTAAATTCTAAAAGAGATTAAGCAGCATTAAAGATGATTAATTTAAAAAAATGCAGTAAATAGTACTTTGTGTCAATTGAACTACCTTTAATCAGCTACATGTGTAAAGACAAGAGTTGTTTCAGTCCTGGCATGTTGTACTCTGATCTATAAATGCCTATTTTATTTGCTCAGTGGCTCTTCTCAGGTTGCTGGTTTAACTCTCCTGGCCATAAGCATCGATTTCTAAGCTTTGGTTACCATTAACTAGATTTTGTGAACTCACCACCGTACCCTGTGTTGTATCCGGTGCTCAAAGCAGGTGAAAAAAGGGTGTTGGTACTCCCATTGTTGGCATTTTGGATCGTATCAGCCAGCGAAGAATTAAGAATTTTTTGTTGTGTTCTGCAGGGAACACGTAAGATAACCATACTGCTGAAGTTCACATTATTTAATTCATTCAAATTAATAAAAACCATCCAGCTTTGTTTCAAGATTTATTTGGCATTCCTGCTTTATTATGATGGTTACAGTAGAGAGAGAGAGAGAGACAGAAAGGACGGTGCAGAGAGGACGGAGCACAGCAGACATTTGTAACACGGTTAGAAATGTCTCTTTGCTGATTTTTAAATTAACGCTCTGCTGATCCACTGCCTCTTGGATGAAAGCTGTAACTTGTTAACATGGGCGTCCATGAGATAAGTGAGTCACTCTGAACCAAGTGCATCGATTTTTGCCTGGTTTGAATCTGGCTCATTCCCTTTTCAAGATGTTTTTTGGAGATACAAAAGGCCTTGACAAGAAAGGTCAGCCTAGTTCAGCACCAGCTGTTTTTTCAAGGTTTTGTTTTTGCAAAAATACGCTAGTAGCAAAACGTAGATGAGCCTCAGGAAAAACCAGTACTTCTGTTAGCATATTTTGCTATGGATACTGGGGTTCTCTAAAACCCATCGTTTGTATGGTCGCTTAATGCTCAGGTTAATCTCAGTAGATGAGAGTGGTCAGGGCCAGGTAAGGAGGAAGGAAGACACAAACCACTGAGGTGGAAGGAAAGCGGAAGGGAGTGTGGATGGATGAATGCGTTTTCCATTCTCTGCTGTTGTCTCTTCATTATCCTTCCTCTGCATTTAGCTCTGCGTTTCATGACTCACTAGTATTGTTTGAGTCTCCAGTTAAAGCTGGAGCTTTGTGTCGTGTGGCTTGTTGAGGCTTGTCATTTTAGATACCAAGTGGTGAAAATTATCAGATGTTCACCTCTTTCATATCATCTATCCAGGAAATACTTTATATATGGATGTTGTTCAATTTCCTCCTGTCTAACCTGACATGAAAAATATACCATACTGTTTTGCCTATATGTTTAGGTGCAACGTTACTTAACTTAAGGAATTATGCTTCTACTGATTATTAATATAAACCTTTGCCTGGATTCTACAAATTTCATTAACTGCTCCAGACGTTGATGGGATTCATTAAGCACTAACGTAACGGTTTACTTCACATCATTTACTGTAAGTCATTAGAGTCCACTTGTGTGTACAATATGTATTTCCATTGTAATGTGGGTGTCATGTTTGAGCTATAATAGTGTTTTGAGTACACTACACAAGAGCGCTTCAGGTTTTTGTCTGATTTCTTTTCTCTTGCAGCCAGAGGCTTGTTGGTTAGTAGGTCCTTCAATACGTTGATTTGCACTGAAGAAGTTTCACCACTAGTTCAGAAAACAAGGAATGACGTGACCAAATCTGTCATCATTGATTTAAAAAAAAAGTGTTGTTTCGATGATGGATAGATAAGCGTGACCATGTTTTTTCCTCATGATCTGTCAATTAAGGCAAAGATTCACAGTCTGTCTGCGTGCAATTGGGCCACAGTGTTACTACATCTGTGCGTCAAAACAGAACTTTGATCTCTGGGGGTTAATATGTATGTATACCAGAAGTTGCGTGTAGTTGCTTTGTAGCAAATATAACCCTTGACCGTATTTGGCGGTCAGTGAGTACCTGATAGAGGTTAGTATTAGAATTTTATCAGGCATGCAATGCATGTTGTAAAGATCAGAGGTGGGACTTGCCAATTTGATGTTACTCTATTTTGATGATTAAAAGAACAATCCTATTTTCTGAAAACATCATGTGAACATTTACGTTCGAGAGATTCAGTAGAACATTTTTTGTGGAAGAACAACAGTATATAAAATTTGAAATATCAATCTAAAATAAAGAATCTGAAACAAAATGAATAAAGATTGAAGATGATGAGACTTGTAAGCAGCAATCAAACTAACATATAGTTAAAGGTTACAAATAAAGTCATCTCCACTCCAGGAGACAACAATACCAAACTGAGTAGCAGTTGAATCCTGACCAACAGCAACAAGAGTTCAGTACAAAGCTCCTGTCACTATTTCACATTAATCAGTGATTTAGTTTCACCTAGCTTGTTGTCTGGTGTCAAAGAAACTGATTCTTGTTGAGTTAGGTTTGATGAACCCACCCAATTTTTCTAAACTAAGCAGTGGAACACAATATTTTCTGCTTGCTAGCTGGCTCTCTTGTGTTGCCCTCTTATATCATATGAAAGTTTTAGAATTGAAATGGAACGTCATTGACAATTCTTGCAAACAGAATCAACCAAATAATTAATATTTTATTACAGACAACCACTCGGACACTGACATTTGGTGATGCTACATATGGTGCCAGAAACTGGAAGATTCTCTTTATTTAAACCAGTTTATCTACATATAATAAACCCACAAGATTTATGAAGTCATATCATTTAATTTAATAACTAATGTCAAGATGTTAGAATAATTACGTCTGAATTTTTAAAATACCATGAAATATTCATATTCTTTTTAAAATATGTGTTTTAAATAGAATTATTAGAAATGCTGCCCATCCCTTCGTGGAGGAAACCCATACAAACGTGGGGAGAAAGCAGTGGTCAGCAGGTCTCGAACCCAGGACCTTCTTGCTTTTATACAACAGCAGTCGGCAGGATTACACGTTAAACTGCACGCATGAAGGGAAGTGTTCAGTGTGCACCAGTTGTTCAGCTTATTCACTCTGATACTTTGCAGCTCTCCACGGCTTCATCTTTGAACTCTGATGTACGAGGTATCACTGATAATAAACAAATTTTCATCATACCAAAACGTTTACAATGCAGAGGGTGTTCTAAGCCTTCATATTCAGTCTCGTGAGTTTTGTGGGCCCAAGTGTTTGTGAAAGTATTGTCTCGTTCAGATTTCAGCTTCAGTTCAGATTTTATCGAAGCAAACAAAGGGACTCAAACTGTGAAAACTCAAAGGTCACATTCTTGTCACGCAGTGGGGAACTGTTTAAAGGCATGTTGTAGGGATTAAAAGAAACTTAGCCAATCATTCTAACTTTTACCTTTTACATAATTGTGTGGTTTTTTTTTGTTTTGTTTGTTTGTGGCCTTATAATATTAGAATTATAGATGCCGCAGATAGTATGTATTTAATATATTTAGTATATACTATCTGTTAATATATACTATATTGTTGTAGTCTGTAAGAGTCTGTAAGTCTGTAACAGTCTAAAATTAGCTAAATAAAGATGGACCTATGCGGTAACTCTTACTGAGTAGCAAAATTAAAACCATTCCTAACTTGTGGTGGAATATTTGGCCTCCTGATTGTTCAAAATCATTTGAAACGCTCACATGACAAATGCCTGCATAGCTCACTAAGAGCTTGCTCAGATGTTTGTTCACAAGTCTGATTATGTACACAATGTGCAGTGTGATACATGTATTCTTAACACGAGGGTCACATGCGTATTCTGAATCTGACATCAGTTTACATAAGCAGTTGCTGTTAAAGCAGGGATCCACTGATTTATTATGTCGAAAATAATCCATCCCATAATCTCTTGTTAGGCAATGTTTGGAAAAGCAAGTAATCAAGTTATTCAGGCATGGTGCTCTTGCTTTTATATCTATGTCTCAGTTATTGAAGGGCAGGGGTTTACGAAAAATTGATCATTAAGCCCAGACAGCTGGCATTTGTTCAGTTCACGTCTTTATGGTGTGAGTGTGTGCACGTACGTACTTATGTACTGGATCCTGGGTTTATCAGCTGGAGTTTGAACAAAGTGACTGAAAGGATAAAAGTCAATATTTGATGTGATTTGTTCTGTTTGGCAACATTGAATCAATCCAGAGCTGTAAGTCAGCGCAGTCAGATTTGCCTATGAGAACAAACCAATTGATTGATGGTAGTATCTGCTCTGATAAGCTTCAGTTGTTAATCAGTGCTGCTGTCATGGGTGGCTACTTGTAGTAGTAAATATCACTGCTGTCTTATAGTATTGAGTGCATTGCGCTGAATGTTGTACTCTGTTTCGTGTTTTGCATCATTGTGTTACATAATGAATGTACATTTTAATCGGTTAGAGCTGCTTGGATTGCAGGTTACCACGTTTCTGCTAAAAAGTGCTACATGATTTGATTTTATAACATCACTTGAAGTACTCAGAGGAGCAAATCAACTTTGTGTGCAGTTCAGACATGATACTGATGTGGACTGTACAGCACTGCACTGTGAGCTATTGGTTTTTCCTGATGCGATTGTTCACTGTGATTTAAAACCGAGTTAAAATTAAATTAACACCTTTCGTGATGTGTCATTCTGCTCTACTTACAGTATTATGGGTGAACAGGAAATGTCACACGGCGGCTTCCTATTGCTCAGACAGGTTTCGGGTTATGTCAGTGTATTCCAGTTGGTGGTTTGCACATTGAACTTCTATGCTAGGGGGCACATATTCTTGAACTTTCTTCGAGATTATAAAGTGTCTGTCTGTATGTGTTTAGATGAACTAACAGACCAATTGCATCAAGTTTCATCACATACATGTAATGCTTCTGTTTCTGATGATACATTAGGCTTCATACGCTATTCTGAGAAACGGACAGTGTGTATTCAATTTTTCAGTTTCATGTATCGCCTGTGTTTGGCTCACCTTAGTAATTCGGGTCACAGCTCTTTTATCTAACAATATATGACCCATCAATGATCATATCAATGTATGCCATTTGTCACTTTCCCTGATATGTACCTTGTAGTACAATATAACAAAGAATATTGGTCTGTAATTCAAACCCAGAGGTTCTGAACTTAAAGCTTTATTTTGTATGTTTGAATCGCATTGGACAAAGGCGTCTTCTTCTGATTCACAAACTGACAGGAGCATTATGTCCATCTTCGTGATGCCCAGGACTGTAATTCTACAGATCGGTCTTTGTTTTGAGAAATTTAAGCGTTCATCTTCTGGCAGATAATTGTCAGAACTGTTATACCAGGAATGTTTTTGCCAAACGTTATAGCAAGCACCAGACACTCCAAGACTACACAATTTTTTTTCCAGGTTGGCAGTGGTCTTACCTTAGATTTAGACCAGCATCAGCAGATTAAAGATCACATTGAAACCTCATGAATAATGCATATTGCATGACAAATTTAGCAATGTAGCATCCTGCAGAGCCTGAGCCCGAAAGTGTCCCTAGCATTTAACATTTTTCCAAGCCATTTATTCTATAGTTTGGAAAAGTGACTTGTCCTTTTGGTGAACAAGTTGGGATTGATGTTTTTTGTCTGTCTGTCTGTCTTTTTGAGACAAAGAATGGAAAAGGATAGGGACTGACCGACATTGCTGTCTACTGATTGTATTGTATAACAGTGTCAAAAACTTAAAGCTCAATTAAAAATTGTAAGGGTTTTTAAAGTAATAAACTGACAAGTGGAGAAGCTGACGTTATCCCTACTGGTTCGTTAACTTCTGATTGTGTTTTGTAATTTTTCTCTAAACTATATTAAAAAAAAATCTATTAATGATCAGAAAAATGTCAAATGTCAAAGTATTTAGAAGTTGAATTTGTAAATTAAGTCACACAAGATTTTGTGGTAATTTTTTAGTATTTTTAGTAGTATTTTTTAGGATGATTTCCTGCCATATAAAATACCCTCAGTCACAGTTGGCACTGCTGAATTTACACAATCACTGACTCGATGACAACATGGTATGAAAGCAGCAATATTCACGGCCAACGTCTTATCGCTCTGAAAGTCATGTATTTATTAATGACAGGCTGGTTAATGCAGGACAGTCAATATTTGTGCTGTTTCTTTAGACTTGTTGTGATATTGGCATGATGTCAGCTCATAAACCCAATGACGCTGGTGATACCACTATGGGGCTGCTAGATGAAGCAATAGGGTGACGTCTGAGTTTGTTTGTTTTTTCTTTTTTTTGGATCCATATGCCTGTGCTTGCTAGTTGTCTGAAGTCTGACTTGAGGGGGAAAAGCTTGTTTGAGGACAATTAGACACATTTTGCAGTTGATAATGAAATGGCCTGTGATGGACATTTTTTCCACCATTTTTACGATCACATGTCCGATGTGAGTGTCGGGCTTTAATGACTAAGTCCTGTTACCTCTTAACTCAGCTGATCTGTGCATGTTCCACTAGAGGGTGGAGCAAAATGCTCTCAGAAATGTACCAGGTGTTTGTATGTCTTACAGTGTGTTTTTTTTTGTAAAATCTCATTGCGATTAATCATACAAATGGTAGAAAACTGCACAGATGTTCTCTACCAGAGTGGAGAGTCTTCTGCATGTTTTTGTACCATCAATAATTACAATTTTCTGCATATCAACATCCATAAGAAGAAGATTAATAATCAGAGCTCACAGCAGAGCACAGTTTCTCCCCTTCATCAGTCTCCCTCTGAGGAAGATCACTGGTGTTGTCCCTACCCTCTGTATTACACTGGTGACACCATGCACTGTGAAAAGCGTATTGTTTTTGCCAGTATGTCTGCATTTATGCATGTATCCTGTTCCTCCCTAAACCGACAAAACATGTGATACAGTGTCTGTAACGTAGTGTGAGGTTAATGCTTTTGTAAGATATTCTATTTCAGTCCGAGCCTCCACAGAGTGCAGTCTAAATGCTTTCATTCATTCATTCATTCATTCTTGACTTATGTATTCACACTTTCTGTGGAATAATATTGGAGACATTAAACTTGTATCAGTTGAAGTTTAGTTTGCATTTTAAACAGATTTAAGTCCAACGTGTGTTTGAAAAGATGGAAGACAAGCGCAGAAAGAACAGGCTGGTGAACATGTCAAACCACACAGCATGCAGTGTAGTCCTCAAGTATTGGCTTTTGTCTTTTCTACTTCCCATACCTACATCTGTTTATTGTTGGTCCAAATATGACATGTGGTATCCTTGGTGACGGGCCAATAGGTAGAGCGTGACTAGTGATACAAAGCAACTAGCCATGGAGTATTTGGACTAATTACAGCTGAGGTTTCAGTAATAGTAGAGACAAAAATTCTATACACGAAGGACACTGGGCTATTAATATATTACATTTTCAGAAAAAGATATTTTATGGACAGTTCCTCACTCATTTACGTTGTTTGTACATTTGATTATTTTTGACATGTTTGTATGTCTATATATAGGATGAGTTTTTACCGCTGTTGAACTGTTTGTCTACCTTTGGCTGTGCATGCTGGGATAGGGTTCAGCCCTCGCATATTTGAGATAAGATAAGATAATATAAACTTTATTGATCCCACATCAGGGGAATTCATGCATGAGCTACAGAGAGGTAGAAATAATTATGAACATGTCTTTGAATTCTCTTTTCTGGTATTAGATGGGAAAAGGTGAATTGTAAAAAAAAAGACAATAAAATTAATTCCACCAATTTATCTGTATTGATGGCATAATTAATTGATAGTTCCAGCTCTGGTTAAGGTAACCACTTCAATGTAATACAGAGTAGCTGCACTGAAGGGAGTTATAAGTTGAAAGGCAACAGGGGTTCCTCTGCCTTACTCTTCCACATGAAACTGTGATTAGTTAAACTAAAAAGTTACCAGTATTGAGAATTACATGACCTCTTTTCATACTTTATCAGACTTTATCCACCTTTTACACTTCATTGCATTGTTTAGGATGTCTTTCTTGGCTTTTTACGGGGGCGTTATTAAGGACTGTTCAGGGGATTCCCACTGTGACATTTGTCATTAGTGGCGGTCTCATTTGGTGCATTACTGTGGTTGACCACAGCATGGCAGCAAAGGACTGTCAGTCAGCTATCATCGTGTAGTGGTACAAGAGAAGTAGCTTGTAGTCCTTGTGGCTCCCATGTGTAAAAACTGCCTGACTCTCAAAGTGAATGAGACACCTATCTAGTAGATGAGGTAGTTAAATTTTGTACCTTGATTGTGTGTTGATGTATGCGTTACTCTCTGTGTATATATTGTCTTTCTTGTGGAACTTGCATAGAGTTGTGTGTGTGGTAATCTGTTTTATGCAAGTAAGTATTTGGGTGATAAGGAGAATTAGTCTGATGATTTATAGCCTTGAAACAATGGTTGCTGTGTTGGTGAGTCAGCAGGCACAATATGTGCTTTGTGTGTTTGTTCTAAGTGGCTGAAGAGTTGAATTAACTTGCAGATTGCTCCATATGTCATTGTTCTATCCATGTTGATTTGTTTTTATAATTTCCACTTTGCATGAGTAAAGTAGAAAATGGCTATTAATGTCTCTGTGTGTTTTTTGTGTGTGTGTGTATGTGTGATTGTTGCCATTTGCAGTAAGACAGCACTAACACACCAGAAACTTATTGTCTGAAATTAGACCACCTGCAGCTGATTGGGTACTGATAAGCAGAATGAGCATGAACTGCTTTACCTGTAAAGTGCCTTGAGATAACTTGTGTTGTGATTTGGCGCTATATAAATAAAATTGAATTGAATTGAAATTGGCCAGCTATATGGGAGTTTCTACATATAAACATTGTTGTCCTCTTATTTTCTTTGTTCCCAGAGTCTTGTGCTTGCTTTGACTTCCCATTTCTATAAATCACTTAGTCTTGTGTTGAATAAAAAAAAAAAAATAGCATAATCATCCTAACTCATACTAATTAGTCACCTTAAAACATGTGTTTGACCTGAGTAGTTCCTCCAAGTCGATGTCTACGTTTAAATCTTTCCCTTTTTCTCCTCTTGTCTCAGAATGTTTAGGTATAGTGTCATTCGTGGTGGCCTCGGCATGCTGGCCGTCAGGAGGGGGTGCCTGATCTCCCGGTCTGCCCACTCTGCCCCACAGAACATTTGTCGACCAATCAAGAAAGTCATGGTGGCCAACAGAGGTAAGACCATGTCCTGTCAATTTCGCAGAAGTTTTTGACCATTCAGTTATAAATTATGAAAGATCTGACTTGAATCTTCTTTGTGTGAAAAGAAAAGGCTCTTGGCTTTCTTAGATTTTACTTCCAACTTTTATTTGGCTTTCTGTACGTGCTAATATTGGAGCACACATTGTATGTGGGTGGGCTGGACTAAATACTGTAAAGCCCTTATTGAGCACCACACATTTAAATGTCAATCTATTAAATTGTGTATCTATGCTGTTCATAATGGATCAGTGATATGTTTCAATACATTTTGTTTATTTTTTTTTTGTATTTTGGAAAGCCTTTATTGACTAAACATGTCTCTTCATTCCCTTGTTTTGAAGAGACATTCCCTGTGTTATATGTTGTTGTTTAGAGAATGCAATTGAACCACCGACAGTTGAACTTGTTAATGGTTCCTTTTAACCAGATAAGCGCCATCAATGAGCCTACAACGGTGAGCTTGCTTTCTGAATGGAAATATAACGCTAGAGGAGTGTAGGAGTGATTCTTGAATAGCAGTCAGCCTGACAGTTGTTCCATGGGACGTAAACAGCATTGATGCCTTCTTATAATACTCATAATTACTGGACTTCCAGCTAATGGTATTTCAGTCCGGAGAGTGTTCGACGGTGCAATTAAAGAGATTTTGTGAGGTGATATGCAGGGTTTGATTGACAAATGTATTCATGCATCTTATTCTAATGGCTTTTTAGGGCTTTGCAGTATACTAAGTTGTCTGGACATATTTTAAATGTTTGATTCAGTGTTTCATTATTTCGGCTTGACTGGCACAGTGGTGTCCCTAGTACTTATTACTTATAATAATGGACCCATGTGGTTCTCTGTAAGACTGCAGTGTGAACATACCCATAGACACCCTCATGCCTCATATGAATGCTCTAATAAAACCCTTTTAATCCATCAATTCATTCAAATAGATTGTGGTCTGTGCCACATGTGCACAATCATACACACCACACAGAGTCGCACAACTGAGTCAATCCGTCAATCTTTCTCCTTCACATTAGCGTGACGTGGTATCAACACCGCTTTAGATCACATTAATCACAGTGGAGTGCACTGGACCGTGCTGGGTGTGTGTGGAAGAGAACCCAGACCATCATATCATATCTGCCCAGATTCCACTTCACTAAGCACATCTCCTTCCTCCCTGCCATTGCTCCTGTTCTTCCTCACTAATGCTCCCTCTCACTGTTACCCTTGCTGTCTTCCATTTTGTCCCCTTGACTTTCCTCCTCCTCGTACTTGACTTCCCTCTCCTTTCTCCACCAGTATTTATGTCACTTTTCTAAATTAAATATATTCCATTTCATGCATTTTCTTTGTTGAATCCTTGGCATGTTATCACGATCTTTCCCTCTGCCCTTTTGATTTTCTTTCGTATTTCGTATCCTTTCACGGTCTTCACCTGTTGATCTTCACCCGAGTTCACTTTTATTCTTGCTCATTTTTAATGCTTCTTTTAATGCTTTAACATGTTCTCCCCTCCACAAAAGAATGACCTATTCAGCTACTTTCAAAATGTTTGTTGCCTGAAAAACAAGCATTTTGTGGTTGTGACAGGGAGATAAAGGCAGCCAATCTTTTGCCTGTCTACGTCACACATTTTACATGTTGTACACTTAGGTTTGAACACCACTAAACATGTTGCCATTTTTCCTGATGTTGTGCACATTGTGAATGAGCGAACCTGGTAGATTTCTCTTTTATGGCATGAGCCATAGTTAGAGACAAAACGTGTACAAATTTGCATTAAGTTCACGTGCGTGTTAAAAGGAGATGATCGTTTTCTCGTGTTGTCTTCCATGAGTTGTGAACAATAATTAGCATTGAAAGAAAAGCGTCTTTCTCAAAGCACTGAAAAGAACAGATGGTGCACACAATAGGGCTGTCACTTTTTATTTTGAAATTCAAATATATTTTTTGAACATGTGGAAAAAACAAATATTTGAGCTGGAATAACACGTTCAAAATCAGCATAACTGTCTTCCAAGTGCAGGAGACAGCCTATAGTAATTTGCCTTGTCATCCAGCAGAGGGCACTCTAAAAATTCACGATTAGCTCAACCTATTAGGTGCCCTGCTGACCTATCGGTCAACTCACCTACTTGTTTTATGTTGTTTGCAATGACAAAATGGATGACAGTAGCAAGCAAAGCCGTCCTGAGCAAACAATCGTGACACCTAAGCACCTTAGAAGCAGTCTGCGGAAGTATTTTGTTTTATGCCCATTCAAATACATTCGAATATTTTGCTTGTCATTTGAAATTTGTCCCATCTTGATTTTTGGAAAAAGTGACAGCCCTAGTACATACTTTAGGCCAAATAAAGGGGAAAGGACAATAACCCACATTATTCCTCTTTTCCAGGTGAGATAGCCATCCGTGTGTTCAGAGCCTGCACTGAACTGGGGATTCGAACTGTGGCTGTCTACTCTGAGCAAGACACTGGACAGATGCACAGGTATAAATCCCAACACAACAGGGTCATAATATTTATGTAAAGTAGGATAAGGCTCTCATAGTTTAGTAAACTGCTGAGCATTGATGACAAATTATTCTGTGATTAGGACTAACAGCAGTTAAGGAGGACTGGGAGCATTTTTTGCTTATCCAGCACTTAAAGGCTAATTCTTTGTTTTGCAGTTGGTATTTAGTGGGAACATAAGTATAATTGTATTGACCTTACAAACATTCAGGTTATCAGACTCCTTAATTTACATGCAAAAGCACCACACCAGTCTTTCTAATTTCTCTTTTGCCTTACACTGGCAAGTAAATCTCATTTAACCTTGTTGTTCAACCCATATTCTATTTCCTCTTATTTATGTTAGTCCTTCTCTCTCATTCTCCATATGTAAGTTGTGAAAGAATAACTTGGTCAACAGGCTAAATGCTGCTTTATAGGTCATGTCCTCATATACATCCTGCCTTAGAATGTGATCTCCGTGTTGGACAGATTCTTTGCAGAATGACATTAGATATTTGGATTTTTTTTCTTTTCCTTTTTTTTTAATGCACCATTAGGCATGTTATGACAATTAGCAACCAAGTTCAGCTGTGAAATGAAGACAATGGTGGCGTTTTCATTATGACTGACAACAATGCAAATAAGACATCATCTGTGGTAGTTCAGAGTTTATTTTGAATACAGTGCATTCTGTCTGCATTAACATGCTTTCAGCTTATTTATATATTTGTAAGTAGTAAATGAGACCCATGAGGGCTGGTTAACTGCACAGGTACTGTCTCTCCTGACTGCTTGCCATCCCACTGTTGTCAAATCTTGTACACCCTAACAGGCAGAAGGCAGATGAGGCTTACCTGATTGGAAAAGGTCTGCCGCCTGTTGCTGCATACCTGCACATTCCTGACATCATCAAAGTAGCCAAGGTAACGAATGCTGTTGGGAATTACTTGTGTAGCCCAATATTGCAAACACTTTCCGTTTTCGCTCTTGTTCACTGCTTTCGTCTTTGCTGCCACATCCCCCCTCCTTTCCCTCCATTGTCATGTTCTCTCTCTGTCATTGGATGGGTTAAACCTATTCCCCATTAGCCTCTTTCCTTCCAGCATGTGTTGCCAGTTGCTCATTATAATTTTTGTGATCACTATGTGATGGTTTCTAATTTTCTGCGTGGGTATGTGGTCAGCCAGGCAACCTGGGGTGTCTTCTAGGTCCAGCTCATGTCTCACAATCCGTCTGCCTACAGTGTGTCTGTGTGTGTCTGTGTGTGTGTGTGTGTTCACGTCTCCCTTGTATATCATTCTTTTACTATATGGCCACAGCAACAATTCATCTCTTTCCGTGGACCACATGTGTGTCCCTAGGTGTTAGTGTTAGCCCGCCCATGTCAGCCTGCAGTCATGTCTGTCACTGTGTTGCGTTGTACCTGCTGCAATGTCTTTGTGCGTAAATGTGTGCGTGGCTCTGTGACTGCTCTGCCCTGCCAGTAACAGCTCCCTTAACAACGGGACAGCCCATAATTATAGTCCACCTCATATCCAAGAGCAGATGGCACATACTGATTCAGAGATGGCTCTATCTGTCAAGCTAGGCAGCGACTGTATCTATCTGCGTGTGTGTGTCAAATTGTGTCTACTTGCTCAGCCCCCTACTGTTCTCTGTTGTGGAGATGATGAACTAAGATGGAGTGAGAACAGAAATGTGTAATTATCTGCCGGTCCCTTCTTTGTGTGTGTGTGTGTGCTGTGTGTGAGACAGTCGTCTTGAAATGGTCAGTGTACTCTATGTGAGCTTAAGTATATTTGACTCCATTTCCCCAACCCCCAAAAGTAATAGTCTTAACTATAGCCCATAGAAGCTCTGAGACAGGAAATTTAGTGCAGCATAGCAACAGAACCGCTGTTAAACTCTCGTTTTCACTGACAAATATTGCTAGTCAGAGCACAAACGGTGCAAAGAACATTGTGTCCATGGAACATGGAGGCAAGTATACAGAAGCACGTTGCATTCACCAAAGACAAAATGTAATCGGGTACCTTTTCTTGTAATTATGAGAATTGTTTCTTTTTCTTTGAATGCTGTACGCCTCAGTCCAAGTAGATATCTTTATTTCCATTTTTCCTGACTGTCTCACCTTCCTGTCCTTTGTTGTGTCTCTTCAGGAAAACGATGTAGATGCTATCCATCCAGGCTACGGTTTCCTGTCTGAGCGGTCAGACTTTGCTCAGGCCTGTTCAGATGCAGGAGTGATGTTTGTAGGGCCAACCCCAGAAACTGTGCGTAAGATGGGAGACAAGGTGGAGGCTCGTGCCCTGGCCATCAGAGCAGGTAAGGAGGTCGATGCTAAGAAATGGCATGAATGATATTGGGAAGAATACTTGCAAAAAAGAGGATGTTATCTGACTACCTTTAACACCTGTCATTAAGTAGGCACTTCAAGCTGCAATGGCTTAGAGGACGACCTCTGTGACCTGTAGATCCTTCATGTAAAGTCTGTGCGTTTACCATAATAGATCTACAGACAGTTTGCCTATTTTGCACAGAGGAGCACAGATCCATTTTCTGGTTAACGTAGCAATCAAACAACTGTTGCTGCTTAAAGCCCCTATTTTCAGTAATGCTTCAGTAGGTGTAGTCAATTTTATATTAGTCACTGGTAGGATTTGTCAAAATTGCCAATTTCCTAAAAATCCTGGTACTTGTCGTGAAGAGTGTGTTGCTATCCTTTCTTCACTCCCTCAAACCCTCTCTCTATCCTGTACTGCAATGTTCTCTTTTGCTTTACTGGTTGAAACAAACATCTTAAGAATTGGCATCACATTTTGTTGTGTAAGTAGGGCACTGTTCTCATATTTCTCAACCCATCTGTCTCTAGGTGTACCTGTGGTCCCAGGAACAGATTCTCCCATCTCCAGTATACAGCAAGCACGGGCGTTTGCCAAGACCTATGGCTTCCCCATTATCTTCAAAGCAGCCTATGGAGGCGGTGGTCGAGGCATGAGGGTGGTCAGAGAGTATGAGGTGAAAAGAAGCTGTTTGTTGTCCTGTACTTTCTTTGATATGTTCATTGGACTTAGTAGGATTCAGTTCCATAGTTGAGTTCATTCTGTAATTCACCACAATTTCGAAAAGCCTTTTGTCGCACAGAATTATGTCAGCTGTTTGCTCTGACAAGATAAACTTTTCCCTGAGGCTTGTCCAGCAAAGACAAAACAAACCAACTCAATGACTGACCTCATGTAGAATTTAGGTTTTCTTATTCATTAAGTTAATATTTGCATTAGATCAAATTGAAATTGCTTGGCAATTACTACCTGGCCATTTATCTCCAGCTGTCAATCAGCTCGTGTATTTTTGCTGGCTTAGTCTTAAATTGCCCCTGTCACTTAGTGAGTCCTCTGAGGGATCAATGTGTGCTAAAACCTTGTTCTCGTACATCAGCCAAGGATATTTAAAACTAATAGCCTAGAATATTATAATTGTCGAGGGCCATTCTTCCCAAAAGCGTCTTATGGCCAGCAGGAACATAGATGGAAATAAAGGGTCTGCCCTTTTTTCCCCTGATATTATCAGGAAACCCTTGATTTGCCAGGATGTTGAGTAAAGAATATTGTTTTATCTCTTTTCTGATATGGTTTTCCTCTGGTCGACATGTCTGTAATTCTTTTACATTCTTTTCAGAGAATTATTGATCGCTGGATATTTGTAATGATACAGTAATATTCAGACAGTTAAACAAATCCCAGTTACTTAATAATCATTTCAAAAACTTTTTCCATGGACTCATGGATTTTAAGACTCGTGTGTACTCTTAAATTTATATATGCATTTCCCAAAACACAATTTAATGTTTGTAGAATTGGACTTTAGCGATTTTATCCTTAATTGCTGAGATAATTATTGGAAAATGCTTAACTAGCCTTTTACGATTCAAAATAAACGAACCTCCGTGGACCAAACATGTTCCACAGGCCTTACTTTTAAATGTATGGTTTTTAATATGTACCCAAATGCAAGTTTACGCTTAATTAATTCACTTTTTTTTTTCTTTTGCATTTTTGTATTTGTGTTGGTTGAGACCTACTGGTTATAACCTTCATAAAATCCTTGCCTGGAGAGATGCAGCACTCGATTAAGATTGTGAGCAGCAGCCACAGCAGTTGCAGCTTTTCGTGTGCATAAGAGCCTTGAGGAGTGAACATTATTTTAGCATCAGCGTCATGCTCTTACCCAGGGATCTGCAGACATAATGGCATCGTTGCGCAGTGTAGTCACTGATTCTCCGAAAATCAATTGAAAATATGACCTTTTCTGACTGGTATCCCTTTGTAATTAATCGGTTGTTGACATTTCCACTTATTCAGTGGAGTTATGATGTGATTCATTGGCGCTAGCTAACACAATGGGACTTCAAAGTTTCTAATGTTGTAACTGTGGGGACCACAAGCAACAGTGTGTGGATTAACTGTTATTACTGGAATGCCAGCTCATGTTTTATTTGTGTGCTCAGTAACCAAATAGTCTGAATATCCAGAGCATTTTCGGGCTCATTGTACGAAACGTGTATATCCACTGATAAGAAATGAAACATAAAAGTGCCAGAATTTTTTTTTTTTAGCTCTGACTATGACGTGGTATGCTTCCCTGAAGAACAACAGAAAGAGAGAGTGCCATGTATCAAAGCTCCAGTGGCCAAAGCTGACAGATGGACTGAACTGATGTGAAGAGAATGCAAATAGAATAGAAATTATCTCTTTAAAAGTCTTGTGGTACTGGAATGGTATGACAACACTGAAAGTTCTGTAGCACAGGCCGAGTATTTTAAATTCCATATACTTGTGACAGGTGTGATTCAAAACCACTGCGGCATGGCAACCAACCTGTTGCATTGCAATGACTTTACTTGCAGTGCTTGACTTTAATCTCCTCAGCAGAGATTTTTTGATTCATCGGACCGTGCAGAATAAATAAGTTGTATGCAAAGGTTGCATGTTTAAAATTTTTTTATGTTGCTTACCAAGCTGTCTGCTTCCAGGGGCCACTGGTACCTGGGTACTCTGTTTGGCTTTGTTATGTAAATGTTAGCGCATCAAGAGTGTTTCAGTTGAATTTCAACTGTTTAGGGTCACAGATCAGCGCAGGGAAGAAAAAGGCTGTGGCTAACGTCCCTGGCATGTGAAGAATTGTAGGCTGCAGTAATGAAAGCCAAGCAGAAACAGCAAGGCTGTATGTAGCCAGTCATTGTTATGATATCAAATACTTGGTGGTCTGCTCTCATTTGGCATGCTACATGTGATCTGATGAGTTTGGGAGTAGTGTGCCTGTGTGTGGATGTTTCATCCAGCAGCGCAGTTTCTGGCTGACATGTTGTCTTGAAATTCCTGCTTGCCCTGAGTGCCATTGTGGATTAATTTTCCAACAGCTGCTTTGTGTGCAGAATGGCTGGCTTAAGGCTATGCAGATGATGTCTGCCACTGGCTTTGGTGTCTCTTATAGTCTTAGGCTTTTGGGATGATGGCTGATGCTCTTTTGTTTTCCCTCCCTATGGCATTGGCAATAGGAATGATGGTGGCTCAGTTTTTCCTCAGCAGGAGGTTGTCAGATTTGGGCATTATGCCAGTCCATTCAAACGGATTGAATCATCACAGTGGTTCCCAGTTCAGTTCCTCATACCGCTACACTCGATCAGTAGTTGGCATCTTGCAGACCTGGCTTGGCTAAATGCCCCTGCCTTAGCCAATGTGGTGGTAGAACAGGAAGAGATGGAAAATGATGAGTGCTCCGTTTCTCACGGACCAGGATTGGGAATCGCTGGCTGTTTCCTACTATGCTGACTCAAATACTTTGTCAGGCTCAGGGAGCACTGCAGTCAGACTCAGAAGTCTGCACTACAACTGCACAAGTGCGTGAGTGTGGACAGTTTGCATCCAAATGAGACTTGGTCAATGGTATTAACCGTAATAACTTGGGTCTGTTGATGATTTTGCTGATGGAGAGCTAATGCTCAGCACAGCTGGGAATAAATAGATATTGTGCAGCATATACTGTAGACATACAGACATCCATCAAATATGGACACGGACCCTACGGAGATCTGGCAGTTTTTTATGTCATGCAGCTGAGGTTATCGGCCACAAGACATTCGAATGTGTCAAGTTGCTGTTATATACGGAATTGCTGAAAGTTAATGATTCTCCTAATGCATTGTGGGATTTTATACTATTGGAGTGTGATGGTGAGCAGAATCCCTGTGGGAGGCGTGTCAAATAAAGATTCTGGTACTTCTCATTGGCTCACACTCTCTCACTTCCACAGTTGGACTCAGGCATACAATGGCGGCACCCGCCTCGCCCACTCTCCCTAGTCAGGCAAGACGGCACATTGGGAAACGGCCATCGTGTTTGCCACGCTTTGCCACAACCTACAACAATTTGATTTCAGATCTTAAGTACCTTCCAGCACTCAAAGGGCACGAAAGAGCAGGGACGGAAGACTGATTATCAGTGTTATAATAACAACTGAAACAAACAAAACGGATTCCAGAGGGAGGCAGTACTAATAAGAACAAACTTATCTGATGTGGCTATTAAGTGAGTCTGAAGCACAGAGTCCCTTGAAAATCAATATAAATAATTTGTTGAGGCATTGCTCTTTTAAATAGTCATGGCAAATCAAACTTGTGTGGATTTTCTCCTTTTGTCAGGAACTTGAGGAAAATTACCAGCGGGCCTACTCTGAAGCGTTGACGGCTTTTGGGAATGGAGCCCTGTTTGTTGAGAAGTTCATTGAAAAGCCGAGACACATCGAAGTGCAGATACTCGGTAAGTGCTTCCTGTCACTTCCTTTGTTTTTGACTTAGCTTCTGTATATTTGCAAAAATGCTTAGAGGTGTGTGAAGTGTTTGCATAACATTTAGTGGGCAGCAAAAATCTTCCCGGGGTTCTATGTTATTCGGGGGTAATGTAACCATGATAACACTAAATGGCAAAAACTGAAACGTAACACTCTGGACATGCCTCCACTTTTAAGACAATCAAGGAAAGATTTCTGTATATTTAGCAAATGAAGAAATCCCACTGATGCCATCCATGTTTACACCTCAGTTCATTCACAGTACAGATGAAGATCTGACTGTAACTGTAATGTCTGTATGTTTTGTATTTGCATGTTCTTGTGTATATGTGACAGTGTACATATTGCCAGTGTTTTCAGTTTGTTTGTCGGTGTCTGTTTATTAATTACTTAGAAAAGGATTCTATGAATTTTACGAATTACCAAATTATCAAAAGCCACATCTGTTTTCCTACCTTTTCCTCCCCTATGTCTCTAATACCTCTAATATTTTCCAACATTCCCCCTCTAAACCTATAACCTTTTTTTTCTTTGTATACATTTTTGTCTTTTCGTTTTGTACATTCCTTTATTTGGTATATGTTTATTTGCTTTCATACTTTTGTGGTATTGTTTTTTCTTCCACATTTGTTTCTTTCTGAACCTCCCCCACCCCCCTCCCCCCAGGTGATAAATATGGCAATGTCATCCACCTCTACGAGAGAGACTGCTCCATTCAACGAAGACACCAAAAGGTGAACTTTAAATTTGAATTTATTTAAGATGATGTTTTTGACATTTGTACTGTGTTGCTTGGATTGGCATGAAGTCGAGCGTGACTGTGGGCAGCAGTTAAACAAAGGTTAACAATCACCCTGTGAAATCTGCACTCTGCGGAATATACAAGAAGTCGGTCTCACATTTGCCTCTGTGTAGCTAAAATTAAAAAGAGAGAAAGCATAAATGAAAAGATGATTATAACTTGAAATGCTGGCCATGGATGTCATGGGTGTCGTGAATAGTGGAGAGTAAGAGGATTATATAGCAATAAAAATTAGGCCCAGCTAATACTGTGTCAGTCACAGTTGTGGCAACAACTGCAGTATATAATATTCAGCTGAATTAAATAAAATCTGCCCGTTTACTTAGTACATGTTTTAATTTGACTGATTGCGGGCTGGCTACTTTTCTCAAATTTGTTAATTTGACAGACCCAGAAGACGGAAAATGAATAAGAATCTGGTCAGCAGTTTCCAGTGGAGAAAGGCCAAATGAATTGAACACCACATCAAAGAAAATCGAAATTGTTCTGTAATTGTTACTCAGTACTGCCAAAGCTCATCAGAAAAAGCTGATTATGACGTGTAATATTTCATTACATATTATCATCTCAAAGCATTTTCAATCATGTGTTATAACTTCCCCTTTAATCAAATTATACATAATCCTATTAGTGACACTGTTCATGCCAGAGCTGTTGCTCTTTGATTCTGTCAGACTTAATCTGCCTTTGCCCTTAATCTTGTATCTTCATGAAACCCGCCAACAAGAAATATGCTCTTGTTGAAACAGTTTGTGGATGAGAGCACTGATATTTTTATCTATTGTGTCTTAGAAGTTTATACTTCTTTGATGCATTCTCTTTAATTGATAAAGTTTGATTTCAAAAATGCAATAACTTCTTGAATCAGACACAGATTACATTCTTTTGAAGTGTATTCAGTTATTTCTCTTGGATGTTTTGACTTATTTGACACAGCGAAATCGATTGGCCTCCCAACATTGTGAACATTACCAACTCGAGAGCCTGACCACAACAATTAAAATGTTGTAAAGGCTAAATTAGTCGGGATAAAATATAAATGAATCATAATGTTCGTGGGATACTGGGTTGGGAAACAATGTTTTACAAATTTTCATCAAACTCAAATGACAATCTCCATGATGATTTTGCCTGAGAACGTCTGATTCCCATATTCAGTATAAGAGTGTGATACTTTCATCTTTGATACACTGGAATTTTCCTGACCTATTTATGTTTTTCTGATAGTACTTTATTAAATCCAGTCATTTTTCATTTATTAATGAAAAGAAACCACAATGTTTTTGCTTGTGTGGAAAAGCCTGCCGTCAAGCCGCAAAACCAAGTTTTTCTCTTTTGGAAGTAACTTTTACCTTGTCTCTTCCCATGTCCATGATATGACATGATCACATCATTGTATATTTGTATTGCATTTTTATAACCACGGGTATATGGGTATTGAATCTGAACCCTAATTTGAAGGACACATTACAGCACAGTATGATAAAATGATTTTTATTACCAAACAATTTTAGATTATCTTTGGTACCGTCTTCAGTTTTTAATTAAATTTTCCCATGATTTTTAATTAGAATGATAGGCTCTGCTCTGTGAAAAGCAACAGCAGGTCAATATGGTTTTGAGGTACTTTTCTGCCGTCAGAATCCAACAAAACTCGATGGATTTGGGCCGCTGTTCGAGCAATCCACATTTAACAAATTTTAAGTAATTTCCATGTTACACAAGTAGCTTAATTGCTGAGTTTAACTGTGCACGTGTGGAGTTGTCTCTCTAAAATATTTTTGTTTTCAAGGTTGTAGAGATTGCACCGGCGTTTCAACTGGACCCTCACTTGAGAGACAGACTTCACGCTGATTCTGTCAACCTTGCCAAACAGGTAAATAAATCTGTGCTTTTGTGGTTCTCTCCTTTCCTTTTTTTCTCCTTTTTTTTGCATGTGTACATGTGAAAATGTATGGCATGTGATTTGATGTTGAAGGCACAAAGCATTCACAAGATGTTTTTTTTCTTTTGAGTCTTCTTGTTATATCAGTCTGTCTCTCACGGAGGCATTCACCAAGGTTAAAGTTAAAATTCCTCACATTGACGAAAAATCATTTAATCGAATAAGAGAAAAAAAACATGAATATAGAGTGAGCCTACAGTATTAATGGATATATTTTTATATATTTATGTAGCAGTGATGATGATTGTTAAATTGCTCAGTGGTTAGACGCTAGTTTGAACCAGTTGTTGAGAGCTGTGAGCAGCAATGATTTTATGTCTACGGATGTTCTTTGCACATTGTGGTTTTGGAAGTGACGGAGATGAGCAATATCTGAATGTTTAAGATATATTCACTCTAATGCACACCTCTATATTTACTGTTCTTGAGAAATCCAGGGACACATATTCTGTTTGATCGCATGTACGTCACTGCAACATATTTAACAATGACTTCACCAAGAATGATACTCAGAGGATACGAGAATCCTTTGAAGAAAACTTGGAATGTAACAAACGTGACCAGGTGGGCTTTATATTTGTCTTAGATTGATTCATTGTAGGATATGGTCAATGATTACACATGGATAGATTAGAAACTGCAGCATTGAAAGCATCACTTGGAGTCTCACTTTATTTCTGTGGGAAAGAACGTGTGTGGGCATTCTGTGGTCCTCAAAGGATGTGAGCATTTTTCCAGGGTTTACTGTCCTCGTGGGGACATTCTGATTTGATTTTCAAAATATTCCACAGCACTCTGCACCGTGCTGCACTGAGAGGTAGGTGTAATAGACACACATTGATGCTTCCAGTCCAATCTCCAGCGTAATTAGGGTCTCTTCAATTTAATCAGTAGCTTATTGGAATGCAATGGCATAGTGTTGCAGACATTAAACTACTATTGTGTCATGTGTGCATACTAACATATGCACGCACAGTGAACAGTACACCCACAAACCAGAGCACACCTACTTTCAAAGGTACAAAAGCTATCATCCTTAAACGCACAGTGAGTGGTTTCCTTTCCTGTTATCTTTACACTGCTACGGATTTCTACCATGTAGTCTGGTCGTATCGAAGGCTCCATAGTGCCAAAACTCTATTGTCCTTCCTCTTGCCATTTGTATATCTCCCATCGTCTGTTATCAGTGCTCTCTATCTGTGACTTTAAATAAGAAGGCACAGTCTTTGAACTTGACGTAGCAGTATTTCTTCGTAGTGTGTCCCAGAGAACAAAGTTGCCTAGCAACACTGACTGCTGCAGGAAGTTACCTCAGTTCTCAGTTCAAGGATTTGAGCTTAGCATGTTCTAGAAAATGTTTTGTATACTTATCTGGAAATTGATTCATAATGGTTTCATTATCCATTTTCTTATCCTTTTATGTTTTGTCCCACACAGTGATGCCAGAGAGGATAACCACGGGCAATTAACATTTATTAAAAAAATCCATACTGCTGCATAATGCTGCACACACTCACAATATTTCCTTTAAAAAAAATCCTCACATCCTGCCCCCCCCTACATACCCAGGATTTACCATAAATGATTAATGCAAATGAATTAATGCACATTTAAACGAGCCACAAAATGGTGATGTCTAACCACAAGACCAAAAAGTCATTTAAAGTCTTTTCTGTCTTTACAGAGACAGAAATTGACATCTTCAGTGGAGAAGCTTTGGGGCTTTAGCAGTTGGATAACAAATAAAATGTAGTTGAGTGGGAGAACGTAGCTGCTGCTGTTAATGCAGCACTGGAGCTGTCAGACAAGTTGAAGAATAGCTGTTAAAAGCAAATCAAAGGCTAAGTGGTGTTGTAGCTGCCAAAGAGACAAAGATCTGGATGATGGTCCTGATGTTTTTAAACAGGAGAGTTGCGCATGTTTTCTCACATAACACAGCCGTGTACCAGCAGCTGTGTGCAATCCTCAGCAGAGGGTTTGGAAACGCAATATAGGATATAACAACACAATATATCAAAACAATAGCTAAGTTTCTAAAAGGTCAACATGTCAGTTACCACTAAATAAATCAGAGATTTAAATGTGATCTTTCTGAGGTTCACAAAATGTACCTGTCATATTTCAGCGCCTTAACGCAACATTCATATCTTGTATAGTATGTAACGAATAGTCAACACTATCAACAATGTTGATTTAAAATAAAATTACAATTTTCATTGTCGTTGTTTGAACTCACAGGATTGAAGACTATTTGAAACGGAAATGATGCATGACAAGTTTTCGCCAGAGGAGCTCTCAAATAGCACAGCTAATGGGAAATAAAATTAGATGGTCTTTCTGCCAGTGCTAATGTTGACAAGCTGTCGGAATTCATCTGCTGTGACTGGTTTCCAATTTTTACACATTGTTCCACAGGAGATGGTCAAACACGTTTGACTTAGCAATTTAAAAAAAAAAAAAAAGTAGTCATGGTAAAGAGAAATTCAACATCAAACAACAAAAAGATGGAAAGCCAGAAAAACGAAAGCCACGGATCAATCAGAGAGGTGATTTGAGAAGAAATAAACAAGTTTCAAACTGTTAAAAGTAGATTATGCATTTAAATCAGCAGGTAACACACACAGATTAGCCTGTGGATGCCTTTTTATCTTACATTTCAATAAGCTGCTGTTTGGTTCTGTAATTTTATTTATGTATTTTCATGCTGTGTTCATTGTGAAGTTGAGCAGCATGTATCCATATTTTTGCTTCGGAGGAAAACCATATTTTCTGCGACCAGTTAATGGCCATTTTGTGCGTCGTATCTGTCTTACTTCTAAAGTGTAACCCTTAGAAACTGTCAGGCCATTCGTGTCATATCTTTGTTTATTCACCCAGCTATTGTAATTAAGCATAGAATAGTGGATTTGGCCAGATCAAACCCCCCTTTTAACAAGTCCACAGAACAGCAGGACTGTTCAAAATATTGTTAAACAAGGCAGTGGCAACATCAGATCAATACGTCGCTTTTACTGATGCCACTGTTGCATTATTTCTTAATTACTTATTGCAATTGGACCGCTTTTAATGTTGTCTGCTCCCTGAAAAATGTGTTACTCTGCATTCAAATGCATAATAAAATGGAAAAAGCATATTGCCACGGAGCTCCAATCAAAGAGTCTAAATGCAATAATTGGGACTGAAAGGTGCATTAATTCATGGTGTAACCTGAGCACCAGCCGAGCATTTTGCATTTCCATTTAGCTACTCGGTGTGCCTCATCTCTTATGCCAATAAAGAAACAAATCATCTATGCTTAGTGAGACACTTCATCCATACTGTTTTTACATACTTTTTGTCTCATTTTATTATTTTTATTGTTTTATTATTTATTGTTTAATTATTATTGTGGATGAGTTGGCGGCAAGTAGGAATATTTTCTTCAACTCTGCATCATGATCGCAGTTTGGCCAACGATAATGCTGTGAGGGAGTAGAATCGCATTGTGGAAATGTGTGGCTGCAATCCATAATGATTAAGAAAAGGTGGTGTATTGATTTTATTTTTATGGCAACTGCTTTGATTGTTTTTGCTTGCAGAAAATCACACTTTAGAGTGGTCATTGCTATTTTTATTATGCATGTAGGCTCACCTTAAGATGCAACTGGCCAGCAAGACTATTCATCTAATTAGCTCAACATTTGTCTCTGTGAAAGGAAAGAAAAGCAGCTGTGAGTTTCTTGGTGACTTTTATGTTAGAGGTTCCTCTGACTGCCTTTTTTTTTTACCTAGTTAGGAGAGAGAGAGAGTTTGTGTCAAGACATTATGTGCAGCTGTAATTAGGAATTTCATTTTGGTACATGTGTGGGTGTGGAGTGTTAACAACTGAGTCTATCTTGTCTTTTTACACTGTATGATGCAGGCTCACACGCTCACTCGCTTAGTGTTTTGGGTGGCGAAAGGCAGGCAGAAATTAGAAGGCAAAATTGAAACTGGGCCAGGAAGCTACTGCTCTCACTTTCTGCGCTCTTGTGGAGCGAGAAGTGGAAGAGGGTAGAAAAATTTAATTTGCTGCTTTCTGTTAAGTGTGAGATGGATATAGGAGTAGAAGAGAAAAGGAAATATGTGTGGTGATCCAAAGGAAAATATTCATGGATTAGTATGTTGGGGGAATGTGGTAAATCTTTCGTGTGTGTGTGTGTGCGCGCGCGCAGCATCTTGCCTATGTCTGTATGCTCATTCTCCCACTGCCTACCGAGTAAAATAACAATCAAATGCACAAATACTGTAGACCTTCAGCTTGCTATTAGTTACAAAACAATAGTGTGCCTTTCCCTGTCCCAATGGGATCGCACGGTACAGTGCACCTGCACCATTGTCCAAGACTTCTGAGGCTATTTGTAGATTCATAATAGCCTCAACACAAAAGGCTCTCCTATACTTGTCTGTAGTGCAACAAAGAGGTAAGATGAGCTGGGTAGAAATGTTGCATGGCAGTAGGTGGCCTCAGAACTGCTTCAGATCTCGTTCACACACAAAGTCCAGAGTTTGTGTAGGCCAACTGTTTTTCTGTAGACCTTATAGTTGAGTATTGCGGTCAGATATGCGGTCAAGAACCAAACTTGGTGTTAAGGTTCCCAAAGAAATACTCCTTTTAAAAGTTGGTGTGAGAGGCCATGAAGTGGCTTCTCTCTATCTCCAAAGTGACTGTCTGTAGCTTAACATTACCCTTAATTCAAGAACTCCATCTCGTCTGTGTCCACAGTATGTGTTATTTGTGGCATTACATATGTTTTTATGTATCGGTCACCACTGCCATCGTGTGCAGTGTTTGTTTTGTTACACTGTTAGCAAGTTGTGTTTGTATGTACATGCACGTCTGTCAGTCCACCAGGGTGTTAAACGAGAAATTAGTTTTACTGTCAATCACCATGGCAACAGTGAGTGATGAGATGACACGCTGTCTTTGACAAGTTGTGTCCCCGGTAGAAAGGCACACACTCTCTCTCTCTCTCTCTCTCTCTCTCACTGGAGACCAATTCAGATTGACATTTTGTCCCCGGAGGTAGTCTGTATACTGTAAACATTATTACAACCCTTAGACTCATAAACACCCAGCATGTAAGTGTTACTTCTAAAATACCAGCACTTTTTTCATTGAAGGCACCATGAAACACAGACTTTGGATATTGGCTAGACTAAAAATATTCTAATATCTATTCAGTGTGTGAGCCTAGACAGAAGAAATAACAATACTTTGTTACACTTAAGTTCTATTGTGCTTATTTTCTTCTTTTTTAAGTAAACTTTTTTAATTTCTCTGTACCTTTATCTCTTAGTATTGCATTGTCATGGCAACACTGTCACTTGTGATTGGATTTTTACTCTTAGGAGCTGTGGCCTGCATGCCTATGAATAAATGTGACATTAACATGGACAATAGTTGTGTGGCTGATCATCGTGAGTGGTTAAGATGGGCATATAAAGTTGTGCGAATAGAATCTCTCAGACATGAAAGTTGGCACTCTGGGACAGATTATCGAGAACGGCGTGAAGGAGGAACTGGTGGGTGAATAAGGGAGATTTAGTCAGTCAAAAATAGACAGATGGATGGATGCAGAAGGATAAGGGAAACAAAATAGGGAGCAAACCTGCAGTGAATGAAAAAAACAACTAAAAAGGCAGATGTCACGGAAAGCAGGCCCGGTGGTCAGAGGATGCAGGGACTGAAGTGAGAGGAAGTGACGAGGGATGGTATTGATTCTTTCAACCAGCTTGGGGAAACTCAGCTGTACTTTCTGAAATGAGAGATGAGGTAAAAGTGGAAGGACAGAAGGATGGAGGCGAGGATGGATAAAAGAGAGAGGGTGCAGTGAAAGAACAGCGAAGGAAAAGCTCCACACTCCAGTATCATAATGTAGAGTAATAAAAACATCAAACATGTTCACGAAAATGTGAAGGAAAAGTCCGTGTGAATTAAAATGAATGGCATAGTGACTGGCGCACAAACAAACTGCGAAGTGATCCATGCCTTTGCTAGTTGGCCATTATTTTTGAAGTAGTTTGATTGAATAAATAATAAATCAATAATTTGATTCCCTACTTTTGAATAAAGTAGGAAAGACAAACATGTAGATTGCCAAAAAATATATGTAAAAATAATCCAAATCCCCATATCAACACTTTGCTTCATATTCTATACAACAGACTCGCAAAAAGTTTTAAAATTTAAAATCTCTTTTTTCAAAAATGCACCGTCATAATGAGATTGAAAATGTTTTCAAAAGAAGTTGTTTACCTTAAATGAAGCATATAAATATACAATTCCAATCGATCATTCCTTTGCATTTTCTACATTTTTTTTTTATATCTTGTGTACCTTCCATCCCTGCAGTACAGACAAAAATGTGAGTGTTGTGCATGAATTGCATAACACAACTGGTTTTAATATACACATCAAATCATCAACCTCACGAGAAGTTAAGCCATGGAGGAATATTTATATGCCACATCAGACACATAAAATAAATCATCGTCATAAAAAGCTGGAAAGGTTTATGACCGCATTTTACTCCTTGTTTACCTAAACACAAGGATTTCTGGGAAAGGTGGAATAAAATAATGAGAGAATTTTCCATGTTTTTTATTATACTTTTTCATATTACTGCATCATTTCCTTTTCTTTTAATATTATGGAGCACAGTGAGTTGCTGGTCAGAGGCTTATTGGCATCGCCATTGAATTGAATTTATGTTAATTTATGTTTCTGTGGTTCCAGTCTAAGATGCCTTCCAGCCGTGTGAACTTGCTGAATGCTCAGTTGAGTTCATCAGGACTTTCTGAGGTCTATTTGTGTATTGCGACCTGTTGTGTGACAAACTACTCTCTGCATTCAGGAAGTCCAGTCCACTTTGTAAATTTCTAACGGAATTAATTGGTGACAGCTTTTGCCAAAAAGACATTAGTCCCTGACCACCGACAGGTGTGCGGGGCCTTTTTTTGGCCGCAGCTTATAAATTAAATTAAATGAAATCATCATTACTTCAGGTCGTTCATGTCTCTTGTCAGGCATCCTTTGCAATAATGACATGTTTGCTGTACATTAGTCCTTATTTGCTATCCTAATCGTGAGTGCTTTGCCTAAATGAGTATTGATTTGCACAATTCTCCTTCTTCTTGACAGTTGGAATAAAATGCAGTCTAATTATCTGGATAATGGCATCGATGTCTGGACGTATTTACAATTTTCTTGCATTGTGACTTGATTTCTATTGGCAGGTGGTTACGCTAATCAAACCTGTGTTCCTCTTTGCTTCATCGACAAATTCGATCTATTTTTAAAGGACTAACCAAAGCATTTTCCTGGGCTTTTGGTGTTCCAGGTGCAGATGTGCATCTTCCATTAAAAGGAAAACAATAACAAGAGTGAGTGGGATGATGTGACAGATGTGAAAGGACATCCATTTTTAATTTGTTGGAGGATTTATTTTTATTCACCATTTTATTACTGTTGTTTTAACCACCAGTTGCGTATCTTGCATTTTTCCTTGCCAGTTGTGAAATCCGGTCACATCTTTGTTGTCTGGTGGATGCATTGATTGTGTTGCAGTATGTTTACATTTACATTATTTAGATTTGCGATGCATCTGGATATAAAATCTTCTAGGCACGTTTACACCTTGCATCAAAATGCAAATTTTTAGTCGAAAAACACAAGTCTTAACAAAACACAAGGCACTCTGTGCACAGACAGCAAAGAGAAACAAAGAACATAGAAAGGTAATGTACAGAGTGAAAATTCTGCCAATATCAGTACAGATAAAAATGCAAAAATAAAAATGAAATGGCTTTGTATACATTGCAATGGAGGAGGTGTGTGTGATGCCCTGGTTTTGTCTCCTCCCTTTTGCCGTTTTCTTATGTAAAGCAGAAGCTGTTAATGAAGTAGGTCTCCAAGCACTTGGAGACATCAGCAGTTTTCCCTATTTAGTGCAGCCTCCTGATTATTTGTGTGGAATAATACAAACACACCGTCACTCAGCTGGCATCGCTGTTTACATCTATACACTTCCCTCCCAGCTCTGCTTCCATTTCCTTTTTAAGTTTTTTTTTTTCTCACTCGCGTCTATTTTTTTACATCCATCCTATCCTCCTTACTGCCATTATTTCTCTCCTCCTGTTGCCTTGCACGTCTGTCACTCTCTCTTAAACTAGATCAAAGGGTAGGGAAATCAATAAGTAATTTGAAGTCGTACGGAAAGCAAACGGAGCCCCAAAGAGGCCAAAGTGCATCAGACAAGCATTTATTAAATTTTTTCAAATGACTGGATATAGTTTGTGTGTGTGTGTGTGTGTTGCTACTGATTTCCTGAGTCCATTCGATTCTGATTCCCAAGGATTCGATTTCCGATTCGATATCGATTCATTTAGAGATATTTCAGTTTCAATACCAATTTTGCTTGGTTATGAAAGATTTTTTCACATAACTAATGCTGCAAATGGTACAAAGATGGAACCCTCTAACCTGGTGCATTTTTAAAAATACTAATATTTTCATGAAAAATTGCCTCCAAAGCAGTTACATTACTGCACTTTTTATTTAACATGACCTGCACACTAGAGAAGTCAACAGCAACTCTACACTACAATCCCACTGATAATTCAACTACTGCAATGTGAACGTATCAGCAGTCAAATGACACAACAAAATCTGAACGCATATCTGACTGATTGGCCTTGCACGTCTTTGCTCATAGCGTTTCTGGGGTGATGTCTGGTTAAATGGTTTTGGAGATTTGTGGTATTTACAGAATATTTTACCTCAGTTTTGCACATCTTGCATATTGCTTCAATTTTTCCAGCTCTTCTCTGTCGTCATATTTTCTAAATCCAAAATGCTGCCAGACATCCGCCTTCAGACCTGACTGAGCACTCAGTGGAGCAGCTTCTGTCATGTTTTGGTTCACCTGTCTCTCACGTGCACATCACGTAGCGTGGTCTTGCCAGACTAAGGGCTCTTTCACATAGGATGCACTGCGCTTTGTGCCTTGCTCTGAAACCCATTCATGTGTGCGGCGTACTTCACGTAACGGTGAATTTTCGCTGCGTCGAGCAAAGCGGCGTGTGCCGCGGAGATTTGTGCTCAGTACGTCACAGAGTGCAGCGCCCAAAGTTCAATCAGGTTGAACTTTCGCCTCTGCGCTGGGTGACGTAGTTGGGCGCAGCCAATGGAGAACGCTGAATGCTGAACTGAAGTTTTTCGGAATAAAAGTGTGTTTTGAAGATCAATAAACTCTGACATACTGTGTGTTTCAGTGATCGCTGACACAAGTTTTTTATGAATCGATATCGGATCTCTCAGATGAAGCTCAATATAAATTGGAAAATCCATTTTTTAAACCCAGGCCTAGTTGCTATATACTGCCTAACATGAGCAGCTTTTTTCCAACACGGTCTGCATGTGTTTGTGAGGGTTTCCTCGTACATATTTTGACAAACCCGTTCACAAAAGCACACATTCTGTATGCAACAATGCTGACTTAATGCATGCACTCGGGGAATGTAAATAGCTGTGCAGCTACACAAAAATTTGCATTCTATGTAGGATACAAGCAACAAGCACACATGCCAAAAAATAGAATATGCATTCAACAGACGTAAGTTTTAAACAATGCTACGTGCTATACTGTCACATGGCAATGGATTGACAGATGTCACAGTTGCGTATACCCACATACAGTATGCATATCACGCATTCATACAAACCCCACAGAGGCACCATCTTGTATATTTTTCGCCGTTCTGTTGTCTTCCCTTGTCTCAGTCTCCTCTCTCCTGCAGTTTCTAGCTCCCCTAGGCTGTGTCAAATGCTGCAGTATGGGTGTCACACAGACTACAGCCAAATCTGTCACACACAGACACGGATGCACACAAATGTAATGTAGTCTTATGAAGTAGAAAAAACATTTTTTGGAAAGGGTGAGACGGGGGATTGAAACATTGAGAAGAGGGCTGGAAGAGGAAAAAAGGAATTGAGATAGGAAGGAGGAGGGGTTGCATAACAAAGACGGAGAGCTTGAGAATAAGAGCACTGAAAATGGCATTTGGTTTTATTTTGTGTCTAAGTTGCAACAAAACATACACGGAGATAGTGGCTCTACGTATGTATACGTCTGTGCAGGACTGTTTAGGTTTGTGTGTCCAGTCGTGTTTGTGCGGCACTCTTTAATCACGAGGCAGCTGTATTTTTTCCTGCTTATCATTTCATAAAGAACAAGCTCATTATGCTTTCATTAACCGCTGACAGAGTGAAGGGTGAATGAGGGCAGAGAGACACTGAGGGGGATGAGAGAAATAAAAGCTCAAAGAGAGGGAAGATGAAGTGATTATAGGCTTTATTTCTAAAAGTAGGAATATCACCCAATATTAAGAAATCTTTGCTCAGGGATCAATAGAAAATATGAGATGGTGATCAGGGTGAAGAGAAGGATAAGATGAGGGAGGAATAGACTTTGATTGGAGGGTTTAAGAACATGTCTGGGGTGAAAAGGATGTGAAAAATGGGGTTGAAAAAATTGGATTGAGTCTGATAGTGGGGTAAAGAACATTTGCAAAAATTAATACCGTCTTGACTTTTTGACCCTTTTTCGAGTTTGAATCTCGCGGCACTTATCGCTTCGCACCGGGCACAATTACAATGTTTCAGGACGTTTCAGAGCTTTACGACCCGATTTTCTTCTGAAAGTAATCATCTTGGTTATGTAGATGCCTAATGTCAGATGTTCTGGATCGACATTAGCAGTCTGCAGTAATCAGATTACAGCAATTACATGGAGTCTTTTTCTGCAGGTCAGTCATAGTGGCACTTCTGCTCAGCTGTTCCAGTATCCATGCACTTCGTAGAAATTGAGAGGTGGCAGCTTGACATACAGTTTGCGACAAGGAATTGGTTGTTCATGCAGAGACGGACAGAAGGCTTGTAATGAGGGAGAGAAACTGACAGATACTTCAAATGTTATACTCGTATTCTGGTTAGATGGAGGAGAGAAGTCAGAAAAGAAAGATGACAGACGTAACGCACAGGTGTTACTGGAAAAGTGTGTAATCCCTAAATCAGACTACGTGACTTCCCATAACACTGAGCTCAGATTGCACAACAATCTTTTCCTGTAATTGTGCATCTTGATGTGGTGGGCAGACTGCTTAACTGAGTGGAGATTGCAAATTCCAAATCTCTCACCTGGGAAGAGACGCCGTTGTCACAAAATAATTCACAGATTTTTGCAAATACAAACACGATTTGTGCGAAAAAGGGGCAGAAAGTCAGAATGTTGTAACTTTAGCCTCTTCATTGCACAATGGCGTTTATGTAGATTGCCTCAGATTAGAACAATTTTGCTCTATTAATTTCAAACTTTGCCAAGTCGTGACTAATTAGCAAAAGTATTATATGTATTTTTGTTTGTGGGATTGTAAAGTCTGTGCTCGAAAATGTTGAATGTGTAATTGTGTTATGTAAAATACAGTGTGTATTCCCTTGACAGTTTGGCTCGGTTACAGGGAAATTTAACAAACATTCATACATGTGGAAGTTGACAACGACTGACAGTGACATTTCACTAAAGGCCAAAGTTAAAAATGTGAGTTTTCTGCAGGGTGGACGAAAAGATGGCAAGTCTAGAGCCTTGGGGCTTCGAGGGCAAAGCAAAAATTGGGAAAATAAAACAATGTGTAGCATGGATGTGAAAGCCACACTTGCACGTACATACACTTGCACTGTATCACAGTTTCTTTTATGGTGTCATAAAATTTGACAGTTTTTGGTTGCCTTGCTGACAGCAAATCTGCCCAGAGAAACTTTTTCCCTGTAGTTTGGTTTTATTTTTGAGATGAGTCTTTGTGTCTCTGTCCCTATAGTATATCTAAAACTAAAGCTACCCTTTGCACTGTGATGTCCGTTTTTAAATTAATTGTTAGTAAACATCAGATTTTATGAGCCCACATTGCTGCGTATCCACAATATGGCTATAAATTGCTGTTGGGTGTCTTCTGTGGCTGCATTGATTTAAAATGTGTCTGAAGGGGTTTCCTTTGTTCCTTTTCCATTTTGTTGCTGCATTGTTTGATAAAGGTTTGCGCGTTTGCTTGACGGTGTTTAGTTTTCCGCTGCCGGCTGATGCTTTAGATGTCCACATTTGGCTTACAAGCTCTGACAGCAATGTTGGAAATAACAAATCATCTGATCATATCATTTGATTTCCAAAAGGTATTTTTATAGTAGAGCTGCCGTGAAATGAAGCAGTCCTCAATACGTTCCGTGTATAAGTTTCCTTTTAAAGGTTAGATCCTTTACTGTATGTTTGCAGGGCTGTATCTACAGGTGTTTGTTTCATATGTGACTCTTGTAGGTCATTATCTCATTTTGCACCTCTCCACGTTCCCTTTGCTTTGTCTGTATTTGTTGTCCCACCATCTGCTCCATTCACCGGCTACCTTCCTTCTCCTGTGTCATTTTTTTCTTTCCCTCATCTCCCTCCCAGCCCTCAGTCACTTTTGACTCTTGCATCTGCCTCTCTCCTTTTGAGCTTTTTTTTTTTTTTTTTTTTTTTTTTTTTTTTTTAGTTCAGGCAGATTTTCCATCTGAAAGCTAGTTGACTATAGTGAGAAGAGAGGAAGAGTGATGAAAGTGGTGCAGAGGACAAGTGCCACAGGCTGAGATGATTTTTTTTTTTTTTACTTCTATATAGAGGGACGCAAGATGAAGGGAGAAAAGCAATGGAAAGGAGTAGTAAAAAGAGGAAGGGTATCAGAGAAATGCATAGCCTATACTTCAAAACTTCAAAAACTGAGATATTTGAAGAACGTGTATTTTTTTTTTTTTAAACCCTGTTTGGGATTTGCCAGTTTGAGCAGGGTGCAAGTGTATTTACAACTGTGTCCATTGGTGTATCCACTTGCAGGTTTAGATAGTAGGCTATGTGATGTAAGAGTCTCACCCTTTACCTGGAGAACCCAGGTTCAAACACCCAAACATCTCGATGGTCCTACATTGGTATGGAACCAAGTGTGGTGCAGCCAGTTTGTGACAGACTCCTGCAGGAAGACCAACACATATATAAATATGGGAACTTGACTGTTGCAAGACTAAATATTTTGTTGCACGTCTTTAGCACATCAGGTGTACCTCCATGTGGCAGAAATGTCAAAGTCGGTAATCAGTTCACCATAGTCTTCTTTCTTTACAATGCTACAACATAAATAAGAACGTCCTATGTTGTCGTTTATTGTCTTTGCTAATTGTTATTAATTGTAATTGCACCCTCCTGTTCAGGTGGTTGGACGCCTTTGTATCTATGTGTTTGGATGACCTCTCATACTTGCTGTTGCCCTCTCAAATTGAATGGTGTGACTGACATTTTTTGCCCAGGGAATTATTTAGCATACAAATATAGAGTCGAACGGGAAAAAGGATACATCACAAAGGACATGAAATTTAGGGAGACGAGGTGGAGTGTAGACAAAGGAGAAAAGGTTGAAATGAAAGGTAGGAATGATTGTAAATAACAGAAATAAGTGATAAAACTTGAAGTTGTTTTGGAAGGATGAGTATAGGGATTGATAATTGGACAAAGGTATTCTGGTCTTGTTTGCATGGCAGCTGCAGCGTTGTTTACGATTATTATGGGAAACATGGGTATTGTGTGCCTTAAGGACATGGGATGCCTGTGTATGAACAGCATGAATAGTGTGTTGATTGTATGTTTATGTGCACTTGTTGCCTGTGCATGTTTTTGTGTGAGTTCATTCGTTGTGTCGTTGTGTATTTTTTGTGTGTGAGGGGGCGAGCACTTTTTCACCGGCAGGTCCCTGCAGCAAAAGGATTAGAGAGGTGGCACCAGTGAATTGGAACATCTGTGTGTGTCACTCTCTGGTTGTATCGTCAATGAATCAGATGCTGTGTGTGTTGTGAGTTTGAGAGAGAATTGAATCAGATTACCGAGAATCTTTGCACCAGATTAACTCCAATACTCTCAAGAGGGTGAATGAGAGCCAGAAATGAAAGGAAAGGAGGGAAGTGCAGTTTCAGGGAAGAACTCTATCCCGTATTTTCGGCAGATGGAGTGTTGGAGGCTACGGAGTGAGATGAACTATACTACATTATCTCAGTTATTACATAATGAAATGCTAATGTGTCCCCCTCAAGATGGCCTGTGGAGCAGCACCTTATAACAAGATTCAGGATTCAAGAGTGTCATCTCTGTGATACACACAAAGAAATTCCAGTTACTGACATCCCAAGCCAGTGGCAAATCGGGGGGAACCAGAGTTCATCTACGAGATCAGAAGCCTTCATCTCACTCCTGTGGTTGTCAGCCCCCTCCTGTCCCACCTAGCGTCACTCTGGATTTGGATTAATTGAACATTAATATTCAGTGCTTTTATTCCGGATCAGACTTTCATTCAATTGTTGTTTACTGGTCGACAGTCCTGGCCGTTTGTATCTGCAGCTCCACAGATTTGTCATCTCTCCCTGTTCTACCCGTACATGAGTCGCTAAATCAGGGTCCACATGGACCAGGATTGAGAACCATTTTTGAGACCAATGCCAGAGACTCTGAAAGCATTGCAAAAGCACCAGCTGCTACAGATCTCTCCTCAGTCACTGAGCTCAGCACGTCAAAACTGTGATTCTAATCCGTGTAAAGCTTCCACTTCACCAAAAGATTTTTTTTTTTTGGAAACACCATCATTCGATTGAAATCAGCATGACTCAACCTTTGTGGCAGCAGGTTATGTCAATATGTGGATTACTCAAGCATGTCAAGACTCAATTGCTTATATTTGGTGCAAGCATTGTCAACATATGTTTCCTCACAGGACACATGTCCTCCTATAAACAGCCATATTCAGTGAATGGTGGAATCTAAATAGATAAGTCATCAATGTGTATCAAATTTGTACGGCTTACTCCACATTTTTGCCTTATTTGTGTTATTTTGTAAACGCAGACTAAATGTCGCCACAGGGACTGAGTTCTGTGTTAAATATTCTTAGTAAATACTTAATACTAAATACTCTCATACCCAATACTTAGTTAAAAATGTCTGTCCCCTGGAACGTCACCTTAAGCTGAAAAGCCCTACTGCACCGCACATGCGCGCACATACAGACACACAAACACGCGCAGTGACCTGACATAGCCATTTAACAGGTCAGTGTCGATTGAATGATTGATTTGTTTGTTGCCTCGGCTGCTCCCTCTCTGTCTCTCACCCCCTCCCTCCCCCACACATAAAGCTGTGGATCATGTAACACATTAGTCTGACTGCCTCTGGGCATTCGATGACTCAACACGCACAGCTCTCCAGTTGGTTGAAGTGTGACACTGAAGGGGACGTGTGGATGTGGGATAGTGATAGATATGCAGTGAAGAAAAGGATTCTGGGACAGATGTAGAGAAGCAGAGGGAAAAATGAGGAAAGAGGAGCATGGAAGGGACCTATGGAAAACACGGCTTGATTTTGTGTTGTGAAACTGCAGTAAATTGTTGGTTTTTGCGTCAATGACATCGAATTGCAATCTGTCAGCATTAAGAGTGTGGTTTGACAACCTATAGACTTTGACCCAATGCTTGGCAGCATTTAGAAAATCATATCACACAATACATTCCCATTAAAGGTTAATTAACTGTTCATTACACCTTTTGTAATTTGGCCTAATTGAATGCATGTTACGCTCGCTCATCCCTGCTGTTAACGATCAGTGTTTGTACATGGTAGGCAAAACTAAGTCCAGCAGAGCAACAAACCAGAAAGAAGACATTTGCTGACTTTAACCCTTTAGGTACTCCTTTTTGTGTAGTAAGACGGAAACATGTCACTAATTATAAAACATTTTGGGAACATGTTGCTCACCAGACAAATTCAGAAACAACCTAAGTAAAATTCACCCATAATGAACCATAAGTATTCATTTGGATAACTGTATTGATGTATTGAAAGTTGAATAATTTCTTTTTTTACTGGCATTTATACCGTGGTTACTGTCTTCAAATAAAAAAGAAAACTGTATTCTCAGCCAACACGCCACATCTTTTTAAGACAAAATACAACCATATCCAGAACAGGAACAGCATTTACCAATCAGGCAGCTTCTTTATTTAGAAGATCAGCTTGAAATGCCATAATCGCAATAAGCTAAAAATATATATAAAAAAAAAAGCTCTACCCACTCAGACACATTGAAAACTGCGCTGAGAATGCATTGCTATTATTAGCTATGAATTTAAGCATTTTGTCAGAACATTTAAATACACATTCTGGAGAATGGAAACGTGAATCCTTAAAACTGCTTGAGTGTAGGCAGACCTACATTCTATACAGTACACAGTCCCATGCCTACTTGCACACGCATGGAATTCTTTGACTCGCTAACTAAATACTGGATGGTTTCCAGATCAGTCTTTGTTCTTTCACACTAATTAGCAGGATGGATGTCTTCCAGAATCCTTGGGCAACACATTAATACTGCAAACATACCTTTGATGCTTTGTGTAGGCCTTCGGGGTAAACAAAAGCCACAAAGCCATCTCCAGTCGGTCTCACAAATGGTAAATTGTAGCTATGAAAGGAAGCTCTGGTCATCGGCAAGCTATTTATAGCGTTATAGCTTTACCACAGATGGTCTCCAACCGAACATCTAGGATAATGAATACAAAAGGGCCATCACGCTGAATTTGCAAGTATCATAGCGAAGGTCTGAGTGCTTATTTTTACATTTTTATTACATTAAAACACATTTCTTATTTCGTTTTAGCTTAGTAATTATGGGGTATTGTGTGTTGATTGTTGAGGGGAAAATGAATTCAAACTTTTTTAGCATAATAATACAATGACAACGTTCCCAAATCAGGCAGGGAGCATCAGGAGATGTAAATTAAGTCAAATTCTGTAGCTCATCCTCCCCATGGTGGATGACTATGAAAGGTTTTAGTCCATATGACATACAGGTTATTCAATTTATGCACAAAGTGATGCTGCTGCAGTGGAACAAGTACAGTATGCTGTCAACACTGAAATGATTACATCAGATCGTTATTGTATGAAATATTAATAATCTTTGCTGTCTGGATCCTTATTCCTGTTCCATTTTGCCTCAGCTCCATAATAAATGTTGCACCCAACATTTCCTCAATTTTCAGATGCTGTGGGGCATTGCAAGGTGCAGGGGACTTTGAAAAACTGTCAGTCCTCTATGACATTTCTGGGGAAATACATGAATTTAAATTTTGACATCCTGCAAAAAAAAACCTGCAAAGAGATTCGAGCTGAAATGCAGATCTAAGACAATGGAGAGAGAAAGTGAAATGAGGAGATCCTGTGCAGAGTGACAGTCCTTCCATCATAGCTCTCCACTTGTCTTTCTCTCCCTGATCACTCCATCTAATCCCCTCTTTCACACTCTGGCTCTTTGTCCCAAGTCTCCGTACAGACTGAACACTTTTGTTCCTTGTCACTGTCCTCATTTGATCCATCCATCAATCCTCCCTGACTACATCCATCTCTTTTTGTCCATTTTCCCACCACGAGTCATAAATTGTTTTTGATTCATTTCAGTCATTCTCTCCGTGTTTTAACGTAACCACAGTCGGTCTCTTCCGTTCAGTACTGCGGACCAGTGTACATTCATCAGTGATTGGATGATTTCAGCTCTGTGCTGCTGACTAGTGAATGCACACCATGTGTAAGACTAAGTCAAATATGTCTTTGTATAGATTTTTATTTTAAGTGTGCGCTTGAATGACACCAGTGACTTTTTCCTGTGTTAGTGTAGCCCATCGATTTGACCGTCTGACGTTATAATACAATGGCTGCTCAGTCTGCTACACTGTCTGGTGTAGCAGCGAGTGTATATACTGTATGTGTGTGCATAGAGGGAGAGTGAACACAAGATGGATTGACTGTTTTTGTGTGCACACAAACACATACGTGATGGTGTGCATGTGTGTTCTGCGGTCTGGGATTTCTGCCCCCTTTTTATGTTAAAATGTATCAACAAGGCCTTATGTGGATAAATGCTCCAAATCACTGTTACAAGCCTTAGAGCAAATACATAAACACATGTTCAAGAAAATGCGCTGTAAACTAGAAGGGCACTTGGAGCTCACCAAGGCTGAATAAGGCCAGACAAAATTTGCCTTGTTAGAATAATACACAGTAAGGGCCAGCACAGGGTTAAGAATCCAGGACCTTCTTGCTGTGAGGAAACATTGCTAACCACTGTGCCACCATGCTGTCTCAAAGAGATGGAAACAACTATAACAGCAGTATGTAATTACTTTGACACATCAAACCATGGTTCTTAAAAGGAGCCTGTCTCCAGACCAAATATCACCCATTGATAGCCCATCATATGATTATGATTAAGAAGCTTGGATTTATTTTATTGGGAGAAATGTAAAGAAAAATTGGTTGTTAGCATTTTGAAGAATTTCTGTCAAATGCAGTCGGAGAAACGCGCTCCTTGGTGGAGGTGATTAATTTGCTTCACACATTACATCACGTTAGGAGACTTCAAGAGAAGGGAAACATTGTGTGTTCATGCATGTGGTTAGCCAGTCTATAGACTTGTATATGATCTCCTCTGCGTATGTGGAGACCAGTATGGATTTTGGCTGGGATTTTAGTTTTACTCTTGGTTACTTACCGATTGTTTCATTGTATTTCAGTCATCTATAATTGACACTGTTTTAGTTTTTCATTCTTTTCATTTCAGTCTTATGATGGAAATCGTCAACACAAAATGTGTCTCTACCTCTGGAATACTGTTGTTATAATCACAGTATTCAAATCCAATAATGTAATAGCGATTAAAGTGGACAATAGGTACACTAAGATTTGTAACCACGTTGCTTCCATGTTTCTTTTGTTCAAATTTAGATTCACACGACAATCCGTGTTTTGATGGAAGTGTAAATGGGGAAATAAGAGGTCGTCCAAGTGCTGTGTTTTAAATCAGCATTTAGTAAATTGGAAACTTTTAATTGTAGCCAACTAAAAACTAGTACAATAATTTTATTAATTTACTTTTTGGTTTGGTATTTGTCTATTTGTTTTCCTTATTTTTCAAATTGCGGTTGGATTTACAATTCATAGCTGTCATCCGTCGTACTTTAATATTGCTTCACATTATTCTTAAGTATGAGCTTGTTTTTGTAATCATTTTGTCACAGTAAAATGAATCATTAGCGAAAACATTTCTTCTATATTTTAACAAAATGAACAGTGGTGCTCTCATCGCAGACGTCAGTGGCATTGAATTTGTTATTTTTAATTTTTATTTTTTTGCATGTCTTATTTGTGATTTAGTTCGCGCGTCTGTGTTTGTGTTGATGCCACTTGTATGTGCGTGTTAGTGTTTTTGCATTCTTTAATGAGCCTCTGTGGTAAAACCTGCAGAGCTACAGATGTCATCACTGAGACTCATTTCTCTCTACAGAGCAAAACTCTGCAGAGTGTATCTGAATATCTTTGCTCAGAGATTGTTTAACAAGGTAATGGAGAAACTAAATACAGATGTGTTGTGTTCAACTGTGTGCATTGTGCTCTTGATTTGTGGCCAATTTCCCCTCGGAGCTCATTCCTTTCATGAGATTTCCTCATATCAAACCAAATTCTACTAATTATGGCTTTAATAGCTGTTTGAATAGCTCAAGCTAGGTGAAAAATCACCCACGTCACAGATGAAGACACTCTTAACACTGTAGACCAGCTACATTAACTCATTTATATAGTCTATGTCGCTATGTGGAGGCTTTGTTCCTTGTCCGTGTTAAGCTTAAAGACGTGTATCTGCAGTCGCTACTTCTCTTCGATTCTACCTATTTGTCTTGAAATGGAGTTCATTTATACAAGACAACAAAGTGACCCTTGAAGCAGATGGAAGGCTAAGCAGTTTTTATTTATTTTTTCAAGCAGCGATTTCTTGTATTTCAGCCATTTTGGTAAAAAGGAAATTGACACTTTTCTCAGAAAACAAGTAGAGTGGAATAAACTGCAGAGCTTACGATAAATTTCACTGTTTAAATTCAAACTGTGGTTATTTTGGGATTCTCACATCTGTCTTTGTGAACAAAAATGACCACATTTGTTTTTGATTTTTGCACTGATCACAGGCCTCTAATTTCACTGATATTCACAAGTTCTCTCCAAATTTCTACAATGAAAAGGCTCCAGTTTAAAATGCAATTAAGTTTTGATTGAGAATAATCAGTGATGTGGCTGATTTTAAGCCACCACTAACCTGAGCAAACCATATTGTCTCAAATGTCTCAAAACACTTTGAGACCCCATCATATTTTATAGTTGAAATGATCAGTGTTGTAATTTGTGCATATCCACCTAATGTCGAAAATATGCCACTAATAATAAAGTTATATATCCTCAGTATGTACTGTATGTAGGAACAGACATAAAATTCTAATATCCTATCATGATCATAAAGCCATATTAATGTAGGGTATGATTATCACAAGTTGTGAAATAGAGTTCAAACACGACTTATGTACTTTCCACTCATAACATCTTCCATTTTATTTCATGTAGCATAAATTCTTTGTGGTCCACTTATGTTGCTATAAAAATTAAAAATGTAGGAGCTGCAAGAAACTGCTGATCTGACGTCAAGGGCCATGGGCTGGTAAAATTCATCACACACCATGATTTGTTTAGACATGCCATTTCATACATCTACAGGAGACAAACTTGTACTTTTGTAAAATGTGAAAAGTGTGGCTCAATGGGCTGTGGATGATACAAACGCTCTTGTAGCGAGTTGAACCTTGTGGGAAAACAAAGACAAATTCGAGTGCAGAGGCAGAACAACTGACAAAAGATTCAACTTCCACCTCCTGTTATGCAACAGTTCAGCTCTGAATCCCATAGAAACATTACACAGTTCTTATAAATGCACCTGTACGCTGACTATTGAAAAGTGATAACCATGGAAAAACTCCTTTGTATTAAATGTGTGTAATGAGTGGTTTTAATTGTAGCTCTGTAGCTGAAAGGTAGAAGGGAACGTTGTCTTTGATTATGACAATTTCAGTAAATCCTTCTTGGTCATAGTCTCATGCTAGATTAATACAGATGAAAAATCCCCCCTCAGTCTATACAAATAAAACATGAAGTATATTTTTGCTTGGTTTAAGTAGTCACATTGCACATGTAGTCACACGTTGGAGGGGAGGCTTTTTCATTAGTTCAGTTTCATGGCTCATTAAAATGACTGAGTGTTGTTTGGGCCTGTTTATATAACTATACATATTACTTTGAGGGTTCAGAGCTGTAAAAATCCTTTCTTGCTCTTTTTGCTGCAGGTGGGCTATGAGAATGCGGGAACTGTGGAATTCCTGGTGGACAAACACGGTAAACACTACTTCATTGAAGTCAACTCCCGACTCCAGGTGGAACACACGGTCACTGAAGAAATCACTGAGTAAGTAGCAGATGTGTGTGTGTGTGAGTTTAGGCTTGTGGTCAGCTGGACAGATGTGGTTCATAATTTGTTTGAGTACGATCCACAGTTTTATTGGTTTCACGTTTTCTATGCTGAAAACTTTACCATGAGGGTCAAAGTGAATAATGGAGGGAAATTAAAGTTGGTGAGAGAGATTCAAATGGGCACAACAGAGGAGGGACATGAAGTAAACAAATGGACAGATGGGATTGACAGAAGGTTGATAAGAAAGAAGTGATAGGTGAGTGGGATTAGAGGAGATGAATGACAGAACAGGTGGAATTGATGAAGAGAAAAGCTGAAAGATGAGGTCAGAGTGGGTGAGTGACAGTGAGATTGAAGAGGAGTGGTGTGAGAGAATGGAGGATAATGAAAGATAAAAATAGCATTCCGCTCCACTGATGACCTGTGAGATTTGTTCTGCTGAAACCACACAGATGACACGCACACACAAACACCACACAAACACCTGCATACAGGCTTTTCAGTCACACCGAACCTTGCCGCTTTGAAAGAAGCCACTCCGCACAGGAGGCTATTCTGATGACCGGTTTGATCTGGAAGTTGGTCTGTCAGTCCAACGAGTTTGTTGGCAACTCGGATATGATCTGTGCAGAAATGTGTCTGCCACTTGAGGTGGATGTGAAGCTGGAGAAGTGAGCTGGCGAGGGCTTTTCATCTCAGCAGATGTCTGTCTCTCCCAAATAACAAATATAAACTTGAAGTTCTTACTACTCGGTGCCTATGGTAATCAGAAATGTCTAACTTCGATAAAAATATTTAAAATGGATAAGTCCCTGATCGTATCCAAACATTCAGACAACCAAGAATAGAACTCAATAAATTCCAGTGTGAGTCCTGGTCTTCAAGACAAGCCTGTGTGTCATAAAAGGCAATGCTTTGTGAGAAAGTTTTATAGCATCAAGGTGGAGAATATTTGAGATGAAAGGAAAAGCCAGTTACTCTCTATTCTATTTACCACGATTAAAGAATTGGATTTAATCATGGTATCACAACATACATACATAACATACATTTAACGAATAGCATTTAGATTTTTTTTTGTCAGTAATTAAAAGATGTTTGGCATAATTAAGCACGTCCATGCATTAATATGGCTTGTTGACTTTCAGTGAGATTCACACTAATGTAAAAATAGAAGAAAACTTGGCAGGTAACTAATTTTGAATACAGTGTAAAAACTTATCATCATTGTAAAATCGTAAACCAATATGAGAATATGAAATAACTGGTGTACCAGTGTGTGATAGCAAGAGAAGCTGCTTGTCTAGTTAGTCTCTAGAACAAATAAAACTAAACAAAATGATCGTCCTCTTTGTTTGCGAAGAGAATTATGATTATTATTTTATGATTGAAAGAAATATGTTAGAACGCGTGTATGGTGAAATTCCTGTTTATTCACAGTACAGTTTTCAATTTCACGTCTGATACATTGATATCAATTTATTTTAGTCTAGTAAAATGTGGACTGCAAGGTAATTTGGGCACGTAGGTAGCGCTGTTGCATATTATACATTTATGAACTAAAATGACGACAAATGTGCACCGCGGGACTCCTAGTATCGCAAATCACCAATGATGTCATGGCGCAATAGTCCTTAACAGAAAACGAGATGGGAAGTAGCATGACTCAAGATTAAGCATCAATGGCTGTTTCTCCTGTCTGCCTTTGCACCCCCGCCACCTCCTCCCACACGCTTTTGGTCCTTTTTCTTATCTCCTCTCCTGCTCTTGTTACGTTCTTTCATATTCAGACAGTTTTTCTACCTGCTTACACAGACACATACCCAGACCTGGCATGCTGTGCTGCACTCCATTCCTATCAGTGAAGCGTTAACTTGAAAGTCATTGTCATGTATTACAGCGTCCACCCACTCCAGTTTGTCATGTCCTCCTCCTGCTAAAAGAAGCCATATCACCAAGGAAATTCAGCGTTTTGGGAAATTGGGGTCATTTAACTTGATGGGAGAGCAATAATTACTTGAAGCGAGGTAGTGTCCTGCATGAAACTGCACACATTGAACGTTTTGATTTTTGCAGAAAAACGCTCTTTCAACCCTTGATGCTTAAAAGTTTTCCATAAAATTTTTGTAAGGGAAGAGAAAATCTCAGTTTTACAGCATGTATTCAGAAAATCAACATGCATCCAACTAAATTTTAAATTGCTTTTTACAGAGGCAGAAGTTACAAGAAGCGAAAACTTTATTGGTTTGACCATAATGTCTTGACTTTTTTGTAAGCGACTGTTTAGCTAATATAGTTGTCAGATTTCATATAAAGTTGTGCAACATGCCTCTAAACCACCCCATTGGATTAAATCTCTAATTCTTTTTAGTCATTCACCTCCAATTTACTCATTGTTCTCTGTCCTTACCTGCTCCAAATGCATAAGCTTCTGTCTCTTTTACAGTAATTGCTTCTTTTTCACCTTCATCAATTCTTGACTTTGTGTGAGAAGGACTCTGACATACACACCCAAACTGAGCGTACTAGCAGGATGTTGTCTTGCAAGGGTGAGTGACTGGATCCATAAGCCACGTGTCATTCATCCTTCACTCCTCCTCCTGTTTGATCACTCTCTGCTCCCTTCCTACCTTGTTTCAAATCTGCCGTACTTCTGTCTATATTCTTTTGCTCAGACCTCAAACCAAAGCAGGTTTTCACTTCCACTGAGAAGAACCCATGGCTAGTTTAATTGATCTGCACACCTTCTATCAGACAGGTGATTGGTTTGAACTGAAAAGCTCTCAGTCTCTAATCTAACAACTGCAGTCGGACGAAGCCTGTAGTCTCTCTCCTTACACTCTGTCTTATTGTTGTGACTCATTAGATGGCGTCTGAAATGCATTTTTACTTTGGCAATGTGTATCAACCTTGTTGCAGTTTGGGCTTCCTGTTGTTAATAGGATGCTATCTCTAGCTAATGTAAGTGGTATACACTTGCACTCAGGTATCAAAGTCCCCTCTCTCTTTTCTTACCTCGAGCCATCACTTCTCATCTCTTCTTCCTCCCTCAGGCCCTCCTCTTCATCTGTTTGACCTCATCTGGCCCAACGTCGCCCTCTCTCTCTCTACCTCGGTTCTCTCTACTTCTTCATGCCCGTTCTTTCATTGCGCTCTTGCCTCATGTTCTCCCTTCAGTCTCCCTCTTGTGTCTACTGCTCGTTCTGTCATTGCTGTCACTCAGTCTCGCCCTCTCCGTCCCTCCCTTTCTCTAGTCTCATTCCCTGTTCCCCTCACCTCTCTCTCATCCATCTAATCTTTGTCATTCTCCTTGTCTTCACATTTATCCTCCCCCCCTTTCTCTTCTTTTTTGACATCTGTAATTCATTCATCTCTCACTGCCCTTTACCTCACCTTTACCACTTTCACTTTGTCCATCTCACTTCTTGAGCTTGGACATGACTTGTCGTCACTCCCTCCATCTGTCCGATTGTCCCGCTGTCTCGTCACTTTCCATTCCCATCTGTCTCTCCAGTCCCTCTTTTTTTTGCTCTGTCTGTTCAAATATTGGCACAGCTTGCAGTTAAAATGAAAACAACTTGAAACAAGGACTTTGAAGTGTCACATTTACAGAGGAAGGTACACAGCCTCGCCGTCAAGTTCAATGTTCATCCGTTCTGGTCAGCATCTTTGTCAATAAGAAATACACAAGGGTAACATTCTTCAAAATCATGGTACTAGCTCCGCAACCATTTGTGAATAGGGTGAATTGACAAAAACTTTACTCAACATTTAGCATATGTACCCATGCATTCATATCGGCATTGGTCATCACCCCTTCTTTCTTTTCCACTGGTCTTACCGCTTCCTTTCACTGGGTTTTCTCCTCCGTCCATTTTTATACCGATTATTTCCTTTTCCATATCGCTGATTTCTATATCATTTCTGTTGCTTTTGTACAATTCTGGGAGGTTTACAAAATGGTATCCTCTCCTAGTGGACTGAGAAGACAGCTTCTCACCTTTCACTGCTTTTAGTATGGGTTGTGTCATTGAAGTGAAATTTCAGGCTGCACACACAGTACATTATTTATATAGATGCATACAAAATATGGCCTGTATTCACTTGGTGCCCAAGTGCATCAAAATTTGCATACATAGACTGTTGTGTGAATAGCTATTCATCTGAATGTCGGCACAATAGAGACAATCTTGTCTGTGTTTACAGAGGTTGCATGCAACAAAGAGATATTCATGTAGATATATTTTGTCTGCAGCTCAGTATGTGAGAGATATGAGATGTTTGTTTGAAAGGCAGAGGCATGTTTTGTTAGGAAAAAGTGAGAACCGCATTCAACCCGAGCGCTGCTTTTGAACGTGTGTGTGTGCTGTCTGTTTAACATTTTCTTAGGCTGGTGGACAGGACTCCTTTAGATCCTAATGTGAGATGTACCCACATGTTCCTGCTGTGTGTGAGTAGGCAGTTTGGCTGAAATGGAATAAAAATGGACATATGCGAAAGACAAGCGGCGAGATGAAGAACATAACTATAATGTGAAAATGTCATGCAGGCCCGGTCTTTGAATTGCTCAGTAAGGTCACAAGATAATTTGAAGCGTGGACAACAGTGCAGTATATTACAACATATTTCTCTTCTCAAAACTTAACCCAAACCACTACTTACCAAGATGTCTATAACATTGTTGTGTGGAGGCAAATAAGAGAGTAATCTCCTCATACAGATGGTGTTATATGGTAAGTAGTGTAATATCACTCCACTTCCCACACATTAGAAGAACAAACCGAATCCCTTCAAGGGACTTTCTTTCCCCTGAAATTGGCTTCTCATGCAGCATTTACTCCAAGGCTGTGTATCGCTTCCAACCAGCTCTTCCAATTTAAATCTCAGCTTCACCTCACCTGTACTGTCTTTAATTGTAACTGTCCATTGGAAATCAATGCCTTTTATGGTATTGCACAAAATACATGTATTGAAATGATTATAGCTGTTTTCAATACCTGAATAGTAAGTCTCATCAACATATTAGTCATTGAAGCAAGCCCGACTGAAACCACCATTATTGAGCTTGTTTTGGAGTGCTTAAGTCCTAAATGATCCTCTGTGATAATGACAGTGATTTATAAATTGATTTGCAGCCACATTGTGGGAGGGGGATCGTCGAACTGTATATAGACTTTGATGTATGTCACAATGGGCAACGAAGGCCTGGTGAATTGCGACTTTATAACAAGTTGGGGACGAAACTGTATGGGCAAGCGTATCTATCTGCAGGGATTTATGGACATGAGTCAAAGCATTAACATTTTGGTCCTAATTTTTTGAGGCTGTCTTAGACAAACGATTTAGTGTTACATCTGTGACCAGTGGATGTGTCTGATATACTCATTTAGCAGCAAGGCTTTGGATTCACGACCAAGGATTTCATCACAGTTCTTTCATTTCCACATTGTGGGCTGTCACAGCTGAGAGTTCGCTATCTGTAGGTACCTTGAAGTCTATAACATGAAAGTACTTTACAAGAAAATTCACCAGCCCCCCGACATGATGAATGAAATCACTTCAGATGTGGGCTGATTTGTGCTTATTGTGGTACTGATGTAACCTGCTATGACTACAAGATGTGGTGATTGCATACATATAACAAGATTTTATGAAAGAATCCAACTGATAAGGCCATTATGTGCCTCACTCAGCAAATGTTCATGAAAAGATCTCTAGAGCACAGGACAATACCATTGCTCCATGTAGGGGAATACTTGACATGTCCCCATACGGCTCCAACGCTAGCACTATGTAGTATCGATCTAATATTCTAAGGTAAATAACATCATATCCATCATAGTGAAGATGCATGGCAGACACTGGTCAATATACTATTCTAGTTTTGCTTTGTTTTTAAGAAAAAGTCAATATTGGACTGGTACATGGTATTGATGACCCAATAGCTGTGTGTGAATAATCAATCATCGGGTGCAGGATAATGAATAACTTCATTCATGTATGTGTGGAGCTCTGTTTATAAAATGTCACTTCTCTAATTCTACGTTAAAGGCTTCCTACATCTCTATTGATTTATTTAGTGTAATACCGTTGACATGAGGTATTTACTATTAAAAAGTAGGGTGATCTATACTGATGGGTTGATAATTCACTGTTAACTGACAACTTATGTTGGCCTAATACAATATTTGTAAACTAACGTCTGTGTAATTTGATTATTTATGATTTATGATGTTAAAAAAAAAATTCTGCTCAATTTTTCTCAAATATTTATCTTGGAAATGATACAATCATTTTCTTTATTGTTTTTTTTGTTTTTTTGATTTTTTGTTGTTGATCTAAATTCTTCAATTTAGCATTGCTGTCACTCAAAATCCATTAATGATCAATTAATGGAATTATTAATATTTTTTGTCTCCACTTGTTCTCTGGCTGCGACCAGTTACACCACAGCAGTAGCAGCAATAAAGTAGAAAATAAGAACTTACGTTAGAAAATGTGTAATATTCATGTGTGCTGGTTAAACAACCACAGTTGGCAATTTTTTGTCTTAGTTTGTATTTCACTGCGTTTAGCTGTAATGGTGTCTATTTATTTTAAACAGTGGCAGTGTTGCATAATGAGTGTTACTGAGTGAAAATAAGTGCTCTTTTTATCCATTTAATGAATTCAGGGACGTTTGTGTAAAAGATGGGATTGCAGAAACTAATGCAAATCAACACCCACAATATTTATAAGACCTTGAACTTTTTCCCATATCTTACAGTATTCTGTCAGAAAAATCACATTGGAAGAATGTCATTTGTCATATGAAGTAATCCAGTTCACAACATCTCAGATCAATCAAAAATGGACCTTGATGTCAACACTCCAGGCTCCTTGCAAATCTAATTGCCTTACTGCTGTGTCACCCTCATAGCCTTGTGCCTCGTATTCTTCAACTTGCAGTTCTACAGAAAATAACTGAAAAGTTGCATGTTCCATTTAAGTTTTTGAGTGAAACTTTCAAATCGTGGCCTCATATTCGTCCTTTTTGGGATGGTCCTTTGTCTTTGTTCATGGCGCTCTTTCTTTCTAATTTGATTACCTTTCCTTGCGCTCCTTCCTTACTCAATGTCTCTTCCTTGCTCTCTACCTTACATGCTGGTTGTTGTTCTGTTTACTTGGGTTTGATTTACTTTCTTTCTGGTCTTTTCCACCACAGATCTAAATCATACTGATTTGTAACGAGTGGTGCCCTGCTTCCCTTTTCACTATATTTCAAACTGAACCGAGCTCAAACCTCCGATACGCTGGTATCCACCTTCAATGCAGTGATTGGCAGCATAGTAGATGACATCATTGAATAAACATCTTTTTTTTTCTTCTAACCATTTATGCCCAAGGCCCAGAGTTGTATAGGAGAGGATGTCCATGCACTGATTTATCTTCCTTCTCAACAAATGTGGCCGTTTGGTATCCATATAATCCATCAAGCAATTCATGCAAAAGTTAAATTTCACGTATAATTGTCACCTGGACTTTACCTGGACCCTGAGTGTGAGTTTGAGTTAATTGTGTGTTTAATGGACCCAGACTTTATGTTATGTACATTTGCACACTGTTGTGAAGATGTGTGTGTCATTGGACTTTTTCCTATAGGCCGTGTGCATGTTGTTGTTTTTTTGCCAGTGTAAAGCCACTTCGTGTGTGTGTGTGTGTGTGTGTGTGTGTGTGTATACACTCAGTGGAGTTTTGTTTTGGCTTGCATCATAAAATAATTTTAAGATGATTATAATTGTGCAGTGAAGCGTACAGTGAGTGATTGAGAGGTAGGCAAATGAATAAGAATGAGGGACACAACTCTGTGTGTGAGTGTGTGTGTGAAGAGAATCAGTTGCGTTTATGTTAATGGTATGAATGCTCATCATGATTGTAATCATGGTTGTCATTGTTTTTGGTTATATGAAATATTTTCTCTGCCAATGAACCAGCGTTAATCACCGTTCTAATGCTCAGACCTTTAAACCTGTAGTGGATGCTGAGATGGAGATGATGCACACAGAGATAAACACAATTCGTCATCAGCTGCATATGAGGATGACTTGGTAGTCATTAAGAGCGAAGCAATGAAAATCTTCACGAAACAACAGTAGAATGCAAAGAGCTGGAAAATAATTATGGTGCTTTAATCACATGCAGTGTCATGTGGTGCTCTTATGCAGCTGGCATTGTATTTAATCTTTGTTTGTTTCCTTTAGGGGTGTGAAAATTATTGATTAAGAGTCAAAAATCCGCCTAGCAAAGCTCAGGAAATGTTGAATGAGGCCCCTTCAGTGTTCCCTGAGCAGGGCCCACAAGGAGAACTTTGGTCTTTTCTACTTTTGTTGCCCTCTGGCCGTAATTGCAGAATTGGGTTCTTGCGACCCAATTCTGATTTATTTCTTACATGTTGTGAACAGATCAGATATCCAGCAAAATCAAAAAATAACAGGTCGAATCCAGTGTTTTCAGATCCAGTTTGGACCACATGACCACATGAAGTGGTGATTCTGCTATGACGTGCAAGCTGATGTACAGTGGTGGATCAAGATTTTTTCGTGTTTGAATGACGTTTGTACTAGATGTGTCCTGATGTATGTGTTTATCTATCAGGAGCAGCAACAACAAAATAAATCAATTCACATAATTGAATGTATGCCGGAGGCTTCAAAAAGTGAAGCTTGAAGTCAGTCAGAGTTCAAAGTCTGTTTACCGCAACATGATCCCACCGGTCTGGAGTCCTTGCCTGCACCCAATAAGTATAGAACTTAAAAACGGAGCTACATGATTGGTGGAAAACTATTTTGTAATTTAACTTTGTAATTTAAGTTTTCATCTCTTGCTTCCATAAAGAATAAAATGGTTGTAGAAGATGCTGTCAATAGTTTGGAGATTGGCGATGACCTTTTCTGTTATGGTTTTATGGGAGCGCCTACGTTCTCGACGGTATGCCCCTGAGTGATCCTGACAAGACTGTGCACCCGGGAGCGCACCATTTAGACCCAAAGCTGAATTAATGAAAGCGTAATTTGCATCAGTTACCATGACCTAAATGATAAATTAAACTTTAATTTCCACACATTCCATCCATTAATCCCCTCCTGATTCCTCCTGAGCCTTTGCCACAGGCATGGGGATTCCATTGCAAGTCATATGAAAGCCCTGAGGAAAACCCAGAGGATTTGGCTTCAAAAAGAGGTGGATCATGAGTAAGGCTCTGAGCCAGATTTGCATTTGGGGATTATGCCAGTGGGTTTACAACAGTCTAACTCTCGAGCTGGAAAAGCCTTGGCGAGATGTTGGGTCTGCATCATTATATTTGCGGAAGCTACATCGACGTAGCAGATGATTACATATGTAAGTTTGCTGATACCAGACGGATGATTCATCATGAGTCAACCAAGTTTTTCAAGCTGTACATTGAAGGGTGTGCCATCCCATTTTTATACTAATCAATCAGTTTTTTCAATATTGTTAGATTGAGTAGCAGACTGGATACTAGACGCAGCTGCCTGCATTCACCAGCCTGTTAGTCAGAGAGCTGTGAGTGGAATATAATGGGGTGAAATGACGGATGAAATCCCTTGCAGGTAGACAGCACTGTAAAAGGAAGCTTTGCCGCTTTGTCGCTTTGCTAGGCTGTCTCACATGCAGCAGGCTTATCGCGTGTTGTACCACACTGGGAACCCTGTCGAGATTGTAATTTTATTTAATAATTCTTCCCCATGACTTGTCTGGTTGTGCCCCTCCATCTCTCTGGCCTTGCACAGACACCCACTTCTTGCGCATACTGATAGCAGTTACCTTACACCAAAGCCACATACATCTGCGCTCGTGCTAAGCTTTGGGTTCAATTAGCGTGGTGTCCTGCTGGGCTTTGCCTTAGAGAGACAAGACCCTCTTATTGTATTAAACCCCCCACCCCCAACCCACTATAGATTCGCACTCAATCCTACATGCTATGTTAGTCTCAGACCAGGTAATTTTCTAAGAGTGAGAAAAGTTTTTGCATACTGCTTGTGGGGGTGTTTCTGTATGTGCAAATGTGCAGTAAAATATTTACATTCACTGTGCAGTTAAACAATAGCATGTATGTCAGAATACGTGCAAATAGCTCAATATGTATACATAGTGTAATACACATGCAGATGTCGACATGCGCTCTATACTCTGTACAAGGTATTTGTCCGTAGTCTGATTTAAGGCAAAAATGCCATACACGTGAATGGAATGAGTAGGATTGTGTTCTCTTTTCTTTGTTGCCTCCATTTAATTTCAACACAGCTTGCAGTTAACACTTATCACAGCTTGTATCAGTGCACGTGTGTTGGCATGTATATTTGTGTCAAATAGCTTGCTTTGCATGTTCCAAATGTAGAGTGTGGCAGTTGATTAATTTTTAACTTCATGTGCACTTCGGTGTGGATGCACACAGCCATGATTGTGCAGGTGTGTGTGAGTGTGTGTGGGTGTGTTTATCTGTATTCTCACTCTTTCTCTATTTGTGACTTCCACTGTGCAATTTTCCGAACGAGAGAACTCGTATTGTATTTTATCAGACCTGTATGGATTTTTTGCATTTATTGTGTATTTGTCCTGTTATACTTGTGTGTATGGGCCTGTGCTCCACATAACAAATCATCTGTCAGAATTACATTTTTGATTAAGCAGTACCACCTCTAAAATTGAGCTTTGCCATATCTGTATTTTCAGTGCTGCTGAGCAAACATTTGTCAGCAAATCTTTTGTTGCATGTGTAAACACCCATTATTTCTGATGTTCAAATAATAATAATGATGATAATAATTTCTCCTAACATTCTCCCCTTCATTAAATGCTCTTGGATCATGGGCGGTCACAGTATTGAAATGAACTCTAAATTTTGAACCCATTAACATGCAACACATCTTCGGTTATTAAGATGCAAAAGTATCCCACTGTCTCTGAAATTATAGGTTATATTTATACATTTCAACATTGTGCTTCATTAATTACTAATTATTTTTGGAAGTGAAGACTTTGTAATCTGTTGTAAAAATAACATTTTAATCCTTAACGTTGTAGCAAAAAAAGAGGGCTACAAAGAGAGTACAAATATCTAGGTGGTACTATCAAGGTTACAAGAATAACGTGAATGCTGTTATTTCTGCGGTGTACTGATAAGACTGTATGACTACATTTTTAAGTGTAGTGTGGGCGTCTGAGGGGTTTTACAAGGTGCACAGAGGATTCCAGGACCACAGATGTCTCTGTTTAGCATTTGGCAGTGTTGTGAACCCAGTTCAAAGCTGTCTAATTGTAGGCATCTACGGGACAACCTCAGAGCTGTACTGGCAGTGGGACAAGATTCTATAACATTGAACATTATCGCATCTCTTAGCTGATGGGTGAATGCCTATGTACATTCATTTCCTTTTACTTGTTTGGTCACAGACGTAGCAGGCTAAGCTCAGTATCCCAGATGTCCAACTTCCTAGCTAAGGTTCCGGTCCAAAACGTAGGATAAAATCTGTTAATCAACATGTTTAGCTATATCGTGGTCTGCTGAAGTAAGATATTTTGTTTGACTGATAGGTCTTGCTAAGCAGTAATGAAATGGTAATATGTTGTGTTTTTGTGTGAATGTCTTGCACAAAAGTTCAACACATAAATACAGAACGGTTCCATTCGATAGACTACAGAGCTGTTAAGTGAATGCCATATATCTCCAAAACGATCCAACATATAAAAAACAATTTCAGTGACCAAAGTCAGAGAATATTTTCCTGGAAATCATGAAATCACTATCACATGGGTCTCAAATATGCTGTTGCATTGCCTCCTCTTACCTGTGCTTGAAATTACCAAAGCATGCACATTAAGAATTTGAAAAGTGGAAAATATACTCATCCCTTTGTCAGAGAAAAGACTCTGGGTGACTTTTTGCAGTAATAACCCCCTTCTTTATTCAGAGAGTTAAATCATTTGACCACACTGCACTGAGCCACCACAGAAAAACTCAGCGGATTCAGCTGTGCTGCTGTCACCAATAACATCGCTTCTAGTAACACTTGAGGATGGTGTTTTAATTCTCTTCATTAGTTGTTCCTCCAGCCGTGTGTTTTTTTCTCCCATCTTTTCTTTACATCTTTAATGGACGGGGCTACAGCGCAAGTGAATGTTGCAGGAGAGAAACATTGATAGAAACTTTGCGATCCACTCCCTGATGATTTTTTTGGTTCCGTCACTGTACAGGCAAGAATCATGTGACAAGAAGCACAAAGTGTTTGTCTCCGACATTTGACTGAGAACATCTGTTATATCATTGATATTTGTGATCCAGTGTCGACGTGTGTGATCCAGTGCTATTCGTTAAAGGTGCTAAAGAATTGGAGAACATATTCTTCAAATTTAGAATAACACATTGACATAAAAGGATCGAAGTTATTAGTAGCAGCATTGTGGATACTTGTTTTTATAGAAGCATTGTGGATACTTGTTTTGATATAAGCATTGTGGATACTTGTTTTTATAGAAGCATTGTGGATACTTGTTTTTATATAAGCATTGTGGATACTTGTTTTGATATAAGCATTGTGGATACTTGTTTTTATAGAAGCATTGTGGATACTTGTTTTGATATAAGCATTGTGGATACTTGTTTTTATAGAAGCATTGTGGATACTTGTTTTTATATAAGCATTGTGGGTACTTGTTTTTTATAGTAAAGCAAAATTAGGATAATATTTCCATTGAACTCCTGTTACAAACAGCTTTAGATTTGGTCCACTTGTACTGGAAAACCAAAAAAAGGAGAAGCCAATAGGAGAAAGAGCCACAAAACAATCCAGCAGATGTCTTGAAAAGATTGTATTCGCACTCTGAAGAGACATGACACAAAATGCAGTGTGAAAGTAAGGATGCCAAACCTCTTAGCAGTGGGTTTGTTTGTGGTGTAAAAAAAAAGGAGATGGTGTTAAATCAGTGACGGAGAAACTTTTTTTGTGCCACCATGCCCTTAGAAAGATTTTATAACAAAAAGCTGCATATTGATCATAACAGATAGAGCAGATATGGAACTTCACAGTAATATTTATAGCTTTCGTTAACACTGTCCCCAACTGCAACAAAATTCAGAAGGATGTAAATTTAACTTGCCCTCTACCTCCCCGGGGTCCAATTTTAGATGGAATCATATTTCACAAGAAAATCATAACAGAATGATGATAAATGGTGCAAGCCTGTCATTGTTTGGAGGCGCTCGGAGATCAGCAGTGGAGTATCCATCAGGAGCGTTCAGAGACAGTTGTCATTTGAGTCGTTTGTTGAGTTCAACAAGTCCATCTTTGCCGAGCAAATGAACGGTCCCTCCCCAAGTGATACAGCCCTGCTTTGTTCCAAATGAAACTCTGCCATCGTGTTATCATAAACAGGCCAGCAACAGCATGAGTTGCATGTCGTTTCACTTTTTAACCCTCAGTAGGGCTCGAGAGGCCATTGTAGGCATCAGACACCTACCCTCAGATTTCTGCGTCCACAAATGCACGGGGAACTCTAAAGTTCACGTAAATTGATTCCCTGTTTTACCTGAAATCGAAAATACATTATGGAAAGCAACCGTAGGCAAAGCAAATGTGAAGTAGTTACAGCACACAAACGTAACTTAACCACAAACACCTCAACCGAACACATGCCAGGCACACAAATTGGGACTTGCAAGGAAGGGGGCACTTCTTAGAGACTTCATGTCATCACATCCTAGGACTTTACAGACCATCTAATGAAAACACTGATTATATTGGCCTGTTTTCATTGTATGCTGTCGCCAGGATCAATAGTTTTGTGTTTGCACAGTATTTTCTCTTTTCATTGTGTGTCCTCCGCCATATTTTGTTATCTGCCTTTGTTTGTCCATTGTCTTGTTGCTGCCTCATCTTGCTCCTCTTTGCTTCTGGGTGCAGGAGTTATTTTGCATTCCTCTTCTCTTTTCCATCAGCGTCATAACAAGGAAAGCAGAAATTAATTAATAGGTTGA
>OMNV01007591.1:73145-84071 GCA_900303265.1 Brotula barbata
CCCCCATTATTTATTCATATATTACTTGACACACTTTTAATGTCCAATTTGCAGCACATTTGAGGCTTGCAGCTGTTAAATTCAGTCTTCATCTGTCTCTTCACTGCTTTCCCTCTTCATCCCATTCTCCCCCTCCCCCCCAACTCATCATCCGCACACATTCATACACTGTGATTATTTTCTCAGTATTACCGCCTCTCCGTCCTTCTCTTCCCTGTCCCTCCATCTCCTGCCATGTTATTTGCCGACTAGCTAAATTGATGTCAAAATGCCATTGCCATGCCACAAAGATTCAGATTTCTCATTTCCTCCCCTCTGTTAATGCAGACCAGTCATCCCTCTGTCTGCATCTCCATTTCTCACCTCTTCTTGCTGTTTCTCCTCTCTGTTTGCTGTCTAAAAATGTCTAATGAAATTCATACAAAACAAGGCAGGTTCCTTGCCTGCTGCCTTGCCATCCTTTCTCCCTGTAATTCTTTGGCTTCATCTTCATTTGTTTTTTTCACATTTGACCCCTGTCTTTATCAATCCCCAGCCTTCAGTCTGTCCTTCACACATTCATCTGTCCTCATCTTTCCCTTTCATTCCTCCCTCTTCTGTTTTGTGTATCATTCGCCCTGTTTCCACCTAGCTCTCCTACATTTTCTGCTTTTCTACATTTCCGTTCCTTCGGGCTCCACTTGGAATCACATTGGCTGTGTTACTTTAGTCACTGTGTATCCGTGTGTGGTATGTGTGCACATCTGGTACACAAGAGTCTGCATTAGCTTTACTGAAACGACTAATAAAATTCTGCTCTGCCTTTGCCCTAGAGCCATCTTGAAAAATGTATTTACCGGAAACGCAGTATGCGTCGACACATTCAGACACAAAGTTGAAGTAGGGAAGGGGAAACGCGCGCACACACACACACACACACACACACACACAGAGAGAGAGGGTGTGCAGGGTGCAACACTGCTCACTAATGAAGTTATGAAATCAAGTGTGCGCTTCAAAAGCAGTAAATGTTTTGCATTTCAAGGCCAGGAGGAGGAGTGGGAGGAGAGGATGAAAAATTGAGGAAAAGGTTGGGAAGCAGTTGCGGAGAGCAATCTTTTTTATCATTAAAGTGTATGTCTCTATTACCAGTCCTGCTCTTCACCTTCCTCTCCCCCTCTCACTTTCTATCTATCGCTCTAGTGCCATCTTCGCCTAGCTCTCACTTCCATCAATCCACCCACCTTTCTCCCTTTCCTCCATCTGTTCTCCTTCTCTCCATTTCTCCATTTTCTGTCCTTCTTTATACCTCAAAGTTTCTCACATCAAGCCTGAGTATTCTCCTTCCATCCACCATGCAGATGTCCTTTTCCCTCCTTTCGGTAATCTGAGTACATCCCAATGCAGCATCTTCCTCACCCACCCTGAGTCATTCCTTTTTCTGTTCCTCTCTCGCTCGCTCCTCAATTCGACATGCTCATTGACTACCCACCCATCATCCCACTTGCATTTATCTGTGTTATCCCTCCCCCCTTCCCACGCTTTCTTAAACCATCCTTCCCTCTTTCCTCCCAGCTCCTTCACTCCTTTCCCCTCGTCCTGCCTTCCACCTTCACTTCCTCCCACCACCTCCTTGCCTTTGTTCCTTCAGTCTTTTTCACTGCGACCAAATCGATCTCTTCCACACTCCCACTTTAGGCACTTCGTCTTTTCATTTTGGAATCCGTGATTTTTGCTTTTTCCGCACTCCTACTCCTTCAGCTTCCCTCACTTTCTCTTTCGCGCTCACCTTGTGTTGAGACTGTAAAGCTATCACCGTTTTCCTTTGTTTCTCCTTTGCAGCTCTAGCCTATTGTCTCCATTTTTTTTTATTGGTCCCTTCCTTATCTTTTTGTCTTTTACTGCCAAAACATGCCATCTTCCTCTCCCTACTATATATTTTCTTCCTCTCTTCATTTTACTTCTTGGTACACAGCTGCCCCTTCTCTCTTGCAAATGCGAAAAGGCTGAAAATGATATGCAAAAATACTCTGACGTTGTGGTATCTCTATGTATAGGTGTGTGTGCACTTGTGTGCATATGACACACTGAGTTTGCCTGCTTCCTGAACGTAAATGTGTGTGCATTTATGAGTATTAGAGTATAAGACTAATGTACTTTTCATGTACTGTGTTAATGTATAATCCTGTCCAATGAGGTCTTGTGCATGTGTGTGAGTGTGGGTGCGTGACTATGAGTGACAGTAATATGACTGAGACTTTAGTATAGTATGTGAGATGTACATATATCAGATTTTAGGGGAATGAGCATAAAGGAAGTTGAAGATGGTGTGTGAGTCCGTGTAAGTGCTTGATGGGCCAGAGCATTATACCGTACTCTGATCTCTTCAACCTTGGCAATCTCACTCCCTGCATAACTTAAAGCTGGACAAGATAATTCATTTTAATACCACTAAATTTTAATGAAACCTTTGTTGCACTCTTGGCATCGATGATGACCTGCAGTGATTCTGCATCAAGCCTCCTAAAGAGGAATGTTAAATTTAACTTTGAAATGCACATCTGTGCTTTGGCCATATGGAAGAATCTACTGTTGGTTAATTTAAGCGAGGTAGGACTGGATCTGATGAACAATGCTTGAACTGATATTGTACAAAAAAGTCACAAAAAAGGGCTAGGTGAAGTCATCAAGCTAATTTCTTAAAACCACAATCTATACGGCACATTTCTACAACAGAGCCACAATAACTCAAATTCACTCAGTAAATTTACCACAAAACAATTGCATTAATTAGCGTACTGAGATCCCTTTTCCGTAGTATTGTTATAAAGTAGGGTTTGAGGTAAAAGTCAATAAAATTCAATATGTTCATGAGCTGTTTCATATTACTTTTCCACGGCTTCTTCTTTGTCTTGCATCAAAGCAAAATGGACGTGTCACATCAGCAAAGAAAACTTAAATTGTTCTGCAATTTAGGAGAACAACAGATAAATAATTCACAACTGTGAGGAAAACAAAGAAACATGGGAAAATATGCAAGACTGTCGATGCAGAATCAAAGTAATACACCGTAGTGAAAAAATGGTGGAAAGAAAGAAAAAAGTTGTAAAGGAGAAGGCAATGGCCTAATCTACTGGGAAGGAGGGTTCATGTCGTATTAAAGGACGGAGGCATCTCTGGTTTCAACTCGATGGGGCAATCTACCTTTATATAACCGATGGAGATGAACTCAGATAAAACTCTATCTGCCTCAGTTCTCCACCACTAGACTATCTATACAAGACAGATGGGTCCGATTTAATATAGCCTGCCTTCCTCCTACTTACATTCCTAGCTGTCTAACCAAAACAACAGATGCATTTAACGGTAATATACAATATAACATGCCGTGTAAAAAATAATGAGTTTAAGTTGACTCCGTTATTCTCGTGAATGCCTAACTGCTCCAATAAGGTGTTGTCAGGTCTGCATATGGTATGCTGTAAACACTGTTAACACATTTACATTCCACGATAAACAATCTGTGCACAATAGACATGGGAAAAATGAACCGGTTGGTATCGATACACAGACATGTGCGGGCACGATGAGAGTGCATTGGTAACAGTTTAGAACCGGTACCTATTTGGATGAAACTGAAATGCACATCCGCTCATGTTTTTACATCAGTAGAAGCCTATATATTAAATTATTAGAGGTTACATGTCTTTATTTAAAAATGTGAGAATAATTAGATGTTTTAGATTTTTTTACGTTACGTTATGTTGTGTTGTGTTGGCGTGTGGATCAGTTGAAATAGAGGCATGGGCATGGAGTGAATGTGGAGGTGCCTGTTAGGGTCCCAGTCTCCCTCGCCTAGAGCTCCGATTCGCCTCGAGCTCCAATTCACCTCGGGCTACGATCCCCAAAAGTGGTGAGCAAAGTATTGCAACTTTCTTTCATGTCCTGCTGGCTAACAGCTCCACTCATTCAAAGAAAATAACTGACGCCATAGCTGTCTTTGTTTGTCAGGATATCCAGACATCACAGCGTTGCAGAGAATGTGGCCCTCAAATACCTCTATGTATGATTGTTTTGATTATGACAGTGAGACTGGTATTTGTTTACAGCAGTATTTTACTGCCAATGATAGTTGTTTTTTTCCATTTTAAGCGTTAGGTTATGAAAGACCTCTGTGAACGGTTCTTTTAGTGTTCATAATATAGAAACTGCTTTCTGTTGCTCACTGCTGAGTTAACCGACTAATCTGCTGCTGAAAGAATGTTAAGCACCAGCATCTGTCTGCTGCCTGGACGAAGTTATTTCATATTGCACCAAGCGTCATTGTTGTTGTTGATCTTGAGCATCCTATTATGTGAATTATGTGATATAAAAATGTACTGAACTGTAAACCTGAGAAAGACACAGAGCACTCATACAGGACAGAGAAACATCTTAAGATTATTTGGTTAATAACTTATCAAACTCATTGCCTCGTCTCATATCATACCTGTCAAATTGCATTGAATCGCACTGCATACAGGTTGGAGTGCATCGTATTGCATCGCATCAGTTGTTGCTGCATATGTATCTTTGATGTATTGCATCGTTGGAAATGAATCAAGATACGTATCAAATCAGCCTCAGAATGGAGATGTACAACCCTAGTGCACATGGTTACCTTGGGTTTAGATGGATATGTTTTCTACAATTATGACGCTGCTTGAAGAGACACTTGGCAAGTTCACAGTTTATGCTTTTTGGTCAGCACTCTGCATTGAACACAATCAAAAAATACATGCTATTTTGCTATTCATCCATTGAAATTCACATTGTCGCCAGGCTGTCATGTGGTTTTAACTGTTTCTTCTATCGCTCAGTAGGCTTCAAATCAGAACTTGTTAATCTTGACTGCTCTAAACAAGACAAATGTACCAACATATTTTCAAATAAGTGTTATAGCAAGTAGACTTACAGTATTTTCTTTGACACCTTTGGAGGCTTCCTTGTTTCTTTTAGATTGTCAAAGATCAAATACAGTCTTGGCAGCTAGAGGCCCAGAGCAGAGCAGAGGCACAACTGGAAACAGTCAGGGATGCCAGGCAGGAAAATAGACTCAATTTATTAGGCTTGGCAGTTTTAAAGATTTATAATTTCTTTGAAACTGGCAAAAATAAAGAATAAATTCACATCTTTGACACATCAGAACCTCAAAGCGAGGCAAACCAATGCCCCTGAGGTCAGTCACAAGTTGAAATGACATTTCAGATTCTCTTCCTTTTGAGAAACAATGTGACATGAAGTTTTGGTTGGATGGTTATGTAACATTGCACGTGTAATCAGTCACAAACCAAAATGTCAAATGCTGCAATGACACACAAATAAGGCAACCAATAGAAATATTTCATGTGGATAATGCCAAATGTTAGATATTGTGATATTGGTGACTGATGCACATCGGCCTGACACTGAAAGAGTCCAAATCTGCCCTTATATGATGTGAACATTCGGTGACTGCCACTAGAGCAGCTTGTAGCTTAGCCTTCCACCCCGCCATTGGTTAATCCCATTTGTTCTTCGACACAGCTCAAATTTTGCCCCTGAATTATGACATGCAAAATTTGTCATCTCACATTTTATTGGGCCTGTTAATTGTCTAACTGCTGAAGAAACGATGCCCTCATCTTCACTCCCTGTCAGGGAATAGCACAGCCCCATTGTAGAATTTGCTAATGATACAAGAGTCTTTTATAGTGTAATCGGCTGTGCTGAGGGACACATGTTGCTGCAGGCTCTTTAATTTGTCTGAGTCAAATTAATATACAAAGAATTTTGGAAACCCTTATGGGTTGTCATTCAGTCAGTGTAGCCCTAAGCTTTCTAAGTTTAGTTAAGTTACATGGCTACCATGATAAATATTTGACTCACTTCATGAAAATTTGTATGCATTTACATAATATCCCGAAAAGGCCATTAGCCGTGCTTTTGATTGGTTTGCTTCAGCCACTTGTAAATCACTTGATTGGCAAAATGCTGAAAGAGAAGAAAGAGGAATGACTGTTGCGAGCGTAACCCAACAATACTGAAGTAAATTGACTGCATTTCTATAGCGCTTTTATCCAAAGCGCTTTACAATGTTTGCCTCAACCATTAATACACACATTCACACACCGACAGCCAAGGTAACCATGCAAGGCCCACTTGCTTGTTGGGAGCAATTTTGGGGTTAGGGTCTCGCTCAGGGACCTTTGACATGGAGTAGCGGGGGATCGAACCGCAACCCTTCAATCACTAGGCCAAGAGTTGTTATGGAGATTATTGATTCCTTTCTCTTTGCTCATAAAATGTGAGTGGAATTGTCTGTTTTAAAAAATATCAACACATTCATGAAAGATAATGTTGGCGCTTTTCCAAATTATCAGAGTGGATCTGCTTTCTCCACCAACACATTTCACGCCAGCCTTCTGCTTTGACAGAATGCAAATGTCAGCTAATTGAGATATACATGAGATGGCAGCCAAGACGATGGCCACAATCTGTGGGTGTTTGTGAATGTATCTGCCTTCTGTCTCTCATTCATTGTGAATCCAGAGGGGGTTCCAATGCCCTGAATTTTTTGCGTTTCAAAATTGGCGGGGGCATGGCCATTTATGAATGCAGCACACCTTTGTCTTTCCTTGCTACATTTACAACAAACTCAAGACTTTCATTAGTGGGGAAGGGTCATAAAGCTTAACTCAGCACGCTTCATTTGAACTTAAAGTTAATATGGAAACTAAAGGAAATAGTTTTGTGTCAATTCAAGTCCTTAATATTGACAGATTTGATTATTATTAAAAAAATGCTTTAATCTTCGTGTGTACATGTGTTCTGACACAAAATTGCATTCTAAAAATTGTTGACCTTCCACAGCATGCATATGTACCGTATATACAGTATATCAGGAGTAATTGTGAAAGACCAAATAGAAAAGCTTTAACCATCATAATCCAAAACAGTATTTGTCATTGTTTTATCTTTCAGAATTTAATTGAGGTGCTGACTCACACTGCAACACATAATGGACTGGAATTTAAAACGTGTTTCATCTTATGAACTTTATCCCAGAGCTGATATTTGCAGTAGCTTAAAACAGGGCATCTTTGTGTGAAGCGTAATTACTGTTTATTCGAGTAAGCACAGACTGGATACAATGTGTGTATACAGCGTACCGTATATACAATCTAGCACATGTAGTTCAATATTAATGGTAATTTGGCAGCGACCGGGGAAGCAATATCGAGCTAAGAGTGGCCATATGCCAATTCTAAACAAATCAAATAATATGAGAAGAGAAACAAGCAAGCATGGCCTGAATTTGAAAAGGTTAACGAGAAGAATTTAGGATAATGGAGGTTTTGTTGGTGGTAAAAAGTTTAAGAGAAAACAAAGAGAACGAGTTGACAGCGAGGAAAAGGGAAAATGCTGCTCTTTAAATTTTGATCAACATCTTCACTTAAATCATTTCTTTTCCCACAGTGTGGACCTGGTTCATGCCCAGTTGCACGTGTGTGAGGGTCGCAGCCTAACCGAACTTGGTCTCAAACAAGACAAGATCAGGGTGAACGGCAGTGCAATCCAGTGCAGAGTGACGACTGAAGACCCAGCCAGAGGCTTCCAACCAGACACCGGCAGGATTGAGGTAGGGTTTATCATCAAATGACTTGAACGACCATCTCTTGCTGCATGGTGTCAGTTCCGCAGACAAGTGCCATCAAATCATTTCTAATCCCAGGGTCTTACATGGCAGACTGTAGCATTTTGTGCTGTGCTTGTTTACAGTATATACTGTACAATAAATATTTTAAATGGACCTGCAGCCTCAACATTCAAACACACACAGGTGGATGCACACATAGAAAGATGGCATAAAACCATAGAACATATTCACACTACCCATCCGCATTGTTTGCCCCACCACATCCGCATTGTTTGCCCTACCACTCAAATGTTTCATCTGAAAAAGCCGAAAACATCACAGTGGACAAAATATCTAAGGGTCAGTCATGTTCTGGCCTGTGTTTTCTGTTCTGTCAACTGATTCTTAAGTCTAATGGCAAAATAACTTCCAATGAAAGATTTATTTTTTGTGGTCCTTTAAAAGGGAAGGTGAAGGGTAAAAGGATTTTAATGGAGGTAATGCAACAAAAGACCATCCGTCATTATGCCATTAGCAGCAGTCTTTGGTTTTCATTAGTTTTTCTTTTTATTTGATTATAAGAACAAAACCAAATTACCATGTTTTATATCAGATTTAATCTCAAATAACCATTTATCATCCTCCATTATATCCATATCATCCTTGATACAAACAAATACGTCCTGTAAAGTGAGCTAGTATCCCACCTGAGTCACTTTTCCTATCATACAAAGCCAATATTGTCTTACCTTTGCACATGTGTTTGGCTTTGCTGGTAGCGCTTGATGAAAATGTTTTTTTTTCATCTAGTTTTCTGCCACTTTGGTCTCAGACAGTGGCAGATGTTTTGGTTTATCCGGCCTTGGTTTCATATTCTCTTTTTTGGGGTTTGGTGGAATTTAATGAGAGCTGCATGGTCTGAACCATCCAGATGGCTGAGCTGTAACAATGAATGAAAGCAGTTCAAAGCACAGTGAGATCTATGGTGCAAATAACCGTTCCACATAGGAAAGAATCCTTTGACTCAATGTTGATATCCAAACTTTCCCATTGAGGCCATAGTTGATAGACCGTAACAGAATGCTCTGGTGTATAGTCCTTAACAGTGCCACCAAGCTCTTTAAAAACGAGAAAACTGTAATGAAAGTCAATGAATCAATAAAAGTTTTGGACTACAATTAAGACGGTTGAATAACAGTACAACTCACCAAGGCGTGTAGTAGAGATTTTTAAAGAATAATTGTGTTTATGCTGCTCACACACCTGGAGGCCTCAGTTGTCCGTGGCTCTGTTACAGTTGGTCTGTTCAAAGTGGAAGCAGTCTGCTTGAGGGAATACATGTGAAATAAAGTATTAAACTGCCGGTGCCAAGAAGCCAAACTATAGGTAATGTGACAGAAATTAGCAATTTGTTATCTGAACTGGGAAAAAAAGAACTGCAAAAGTGTGGGAATAAATTAGGAACTGCTTCACAAGGAACTGTTTGCTCTCCTCTCTTGTTGCTTTGTTGTTCACCCCATCCTCTTTTTGTTGAACCACTCTTCTCATCCCCCCTCCCATCTATTGATAAAATGAATCATGTCCATTGCTGTTTGCTGACTTAACACGTTGAATTTTGACTCCTGCAATGTGATTGAATTTGACTCGCACGGGTGGCTTTGCAATCAAACAAATCATGTCTGTCAGCTCCAAGCTGGAGGAAGGAATGAGGGGCAATGTTGTGCAAACATAGACAGATTTATATTGATTAAATTTAATTTCATTAATTTTATCTCTGGGGGTTGGTTATTTTAACTTATTAGTGGTTTATGTGCTTTGATAATCAGACAATACATTTTCATGAGATTAAGTTTGGATTATTATTCTTGAGTATTTGATTAATTGGCTGAAAAATAGAAGCTATTCACACATTCCTATTCTGACGCTTACCCTTTCGATGTGCTGTTTTGCACAGTGAGGAAATTGGTATTTGCATTGTCGTGCTTTTTCAACAAATTGTCTAAATGGGCTAGCCGTAGAGTAGCTCCTGACCTTTTCCAATTCACAGGCTTTTTTTTCCATCTCTGCATCATTTGCTTCCTCCCTCCAGTATCTTAGTCATATAATTTTACCTTTTTCCGCTTACTTACATTCCTTGGCTTTCCTCCATCCTCCCTTTTTACTTTACTGTCTGTCACTGATGGCCAGCCAATACGGGCGCATGCGCCTCACCCCCAAGGTAAAATGTAATGTACACATGATAATAACAATTTATTTATTTTTATTATAACACCTTAAAATACATTATAAACACTGTAGTCCCCCTCTTTATTGTTTTATTAGCCTCCCTGTCCTTTGACTTGGAGCAGTGAAGGCTGGGCAGCTCATTGAATTATATTACAGATGGATGCTATTGTGTTGAAACGACCAATAAAATTTACATTAGAGATTGATGAATAGGTTCTACTTTTTAACCTCGTTGAATGTCTGTTAAGAAGGTCCCAGTATAGGCTACATGAGTTTACTTTTTCAGGCGTGCAGAACATGGAGCGTTCTGTAGGCTCATCCAAGAACTGCGATCGTCCAACCATCCACACTTCCATTATAACATTTTTGATAAATTTCTGTGCGATTAATCAGCACTGAAATTTGCAGTTGTTGTGAAACGGCTTTTAGTCACAGATCACTTTTACTTGGTCAGCAGCTACCATTGTGGATGTAGATCCATAGATGGGGCTCAGCATCTCTCTCCTCTTGATGTGCTCTTACTGTTTCATGGCACATAAGCGCTTGGTCCCTCTGCTCCCACCCACTGATCATCTTGTGATCTAGATGTAGATAAACATTATTCTAGGGCTTTCTGATGCAGATAAGAGGAAATTGCATAATGCAGATCTTTTAAGGGGTTGTACTGAAAATCCATGGGGTAGTTTTCCACACATAACTATGTATCTGGAGCTGGTTAGAATGTAGGGCTCAGAGCAAGGCCTTTGTAGTTTGTAGTGTTTGTAATATTAGTATAGCTGTGGGGTGATTTTTCATTTTGTATTTAGCTTTTTGGTGTTTATCTGATTTAATAGTTTTTCACCAATCTCATGTTTCGCTATGCAAGCTGTTGTCAGCCCATGGACAGCGGATGTACATTTCAGCACCATGGAGAGCTCATTCTCTTAAATCTCTCATATCATTTGATACTTTGAAATAGGAACATCTTCATTTATGGTAAAGGTTTGCATTAGTCTGTGACATCACATCGCAGGGGGTGAAAAGTTTTTTTTTTTAAATTTTTTTTTTTTAAATTTATTTATTTA